>CM069131.1:153187473-153260762 GCA_035221665.1 Okamejei kenojei
GAAATCTAAATCCTCAGATGAGCTGGAACCAAGACAAGAGATCATGGATGAGCTGTATTTTCCACCATGTCCGGAGAAGCATTCACCATTTGCAGGGTATTCAGAATAACCGCCGCTGACACATCTCAAAATGTAATATAAATAGCAGAAGTAATTAGTCAGTGGACTAATGTTAGTGACTATCGTCATTATTTCGTTGAGCGTTTAAAATAAGGAATGATGTCAGTTATTCAATCTTTCAATGGCCGATTAAGAAAAGTTAGACGCCATGTCTGAATCAAAGTCTTGAGGGCTCTGACCTACGTCATACCACCCTTTAACCTTTCTCCCTTAATTCTGTAGATTTGTCCTCCTCACAACTCTGGCTCGATACACAAAAACATTTAAAAGGTATTTGGACAGGTACATGAATCGGAAAGGTTAGAGGGATATGGGCCATGTGTGGGATGATGGCACATGCAGATTGGGCATATTGGGGTCGGCACAGCGCAAGTTAGGGGCCGAAGAGCCTTGTTTCTGTGCTCTATATGACCGAGTTGAAAGTTTCCATTGGAAGTGCATCTGACCATCCATTTTAAGGGTTCTGTTGCTAATTCTTAACAACACCTGGGTGAAAATGTTCATCCTTTTCTCTGTTTTCACTTTCTTTTATAATGTTATAAAGCCTCCCCGACCAGTCTGCAGAAGGGCCGAAACTCACCCTTTCCTTTTCTCTCAGAGATGCTGCCTGCCCGCGGGAGTTCTCCAACTTTTTGTGTCTATCTTCCATTTTCACACTTAGGCTGTACGTAGACTTATACCAATTCCTTCCGTCACTCTGGCCGTTGGCCCGTCCAGGATTGAGCCACCAAACATTCTCCACATGCTAAAACTATCCTCCACACTAGGGACAATTTGCAATTACCAAGCCAGAATTAACCCTCGAACCTGTACATTTTGGGAGTGTGGAAGTATCCGGATTCACCCCAGGAGAAAACACTTGCAGGTCATGGGAGAACGTGAAACTCTGTACAGACAGTACACATCGTCAAATTGAACCCAGGTCCTCTGGAGCTGTAAGGCAGCAACCTCCTACGGCTGGACCACCATGAAATATAAAAAAAGGCACAAAATCCTGGAGTAACTCAGCAGATCAGGCAGCGCCTCGTCAGGCCAACAAGATAGATGACGTTTCAGGTTGAGACTCTTCTTCTTTGTGTCCTCAGCTCATTGTGAAACCTTGTAATCAGATGGGGTCAAATAAAGCATGTACGATAAACATGGGTAGGTCAAATAAGCATATAAGTAAACTACTGGATTATTTTTTGCACAATTTCCTGCCATAGAGATAATTAAAAATAAAATGAAAAATGCAAAGTGCTTAAAAAGTAAGCAACAATATACAAAGAGTTTCATGCTCAAAATACATTATTATACCTTGTAGGTTTCCCCACATTGGAAATGAAACATAGAAAATGAAGTAACAACGAATAGGTTATTCCGGTTCTTTCAGTCAGCTTTACCAATAACTAGATAATGACATTTCAAAATTCAGTCTCCTTATTCCTCTTACACTCCATGTGTCCTTCATCACTTTAACCATCCTATCTATTATTACTAAAACTTTCAGTTCACCTTGACCACTTCCCGTCTGTGACGTTTTAATTAAATTTGTGGCATGTTGGGGAGTCAGTCGATTGCTGAGAGTCCGCAACTCTCACGGCTGCTACTTTCGCGGCGACCAGCACGACCAGCTGAAAGCGCTGAGTTGAACCGGAAGCTCTGGGTGAAGCCAGAGTGGGACCAGGATCTGCTGCGTGGGTCGAAAGCTGAAGGGTGCGGGGTGAGCGCAAGAGTGCGAGCTCCCCCCCTCCCCACACGACCCCCTTCCCACATACCCCCCACACCCCCCACACCCCACACACCCTCCCCCACACCTCCCCTGCCACACAACGCCCCCCTCCCCCACACACCCCCTCTCCCAACCCCCCACCTCCCCCACCCAAAAATTCCCCCCTACCCTTAGCCCCCTCCCCACACACCCCTCTATCCACCCAGCCCCCTCCCCCCACCCCGCCCTCCATCCCCGACCCTCCTTATAACATAGTTGTAAGGCTCAAAATCATTATTAATTTCCTTTAGTTTTTTCCCCACCATTGAAATGAACATCGAAGAAAATAAGTACACGATTAGGTTATTCGGCTCTTTCAGTCTAGCTTAACCATTAACTATGATAATACATTTCAAATTCAGTCTCCTATTCCTGCTTTCACTCCATGTGTCATCATCTCTTTTAAGCATCAACTATATATTACTACAACTTCACCTTGACCACTTCCTGTCAGCGTTTTAATTAAATTTGTGCATGTGGGAGTCCGCGGATTACGTGAGAGTCTGTAACTCACGGGTGCATCTGCGGCGACCAGCACGACCAGCTGAAAGCTGCTGAGTTGAACCGGAAGCCTACTGAGGTAGCCAGAGTTGACCAGGATTCTGCTGCGTGAGGCATAAAGCTAAGTGAGGGGAGAGCAGAGTACGAGCTCCCCCCCTCCCCACACGAACCCCCCGACCCCACATACCCCCCACCCCCCCCACAAACCCCCCCTCCCCCACACAACCCTGCCACACAACGCCCCTCCCCCTACACACTCACCTCTCCAACCCCCCACCCACCCCACCTCCCCCACCCACAAACCCCCCTACCCACAGCCCCTCCCCCACACACCCCTCTATCCACCACACGCCCCCCATCCCCACAACCCCCGCATCCTCCGACCCTCCTCTCCCTCACCACACCCCCCCCTCCCTCACACACCACCTCCCCCCAACACGCCCCTCTCCCCCGCAACTCCCTCCCCACACCATCCCCTCCCCTACAGCCCCCTCCTACACACCCCCTCCCCTGAAGGTTGAATATTGCTTTGGGGGAACGGGTATGCGTTGGGAACAGTTGAGGTGGAAATATAGCGTTTGGGAATGGTTGCGATGGGGGACCAGGCCTCCCATGTGACTGGGACCCAAGGTCCCACACAGTCTATTTAAAACAATATCAAAAGCCTTTCCTGAACATATTTAATTATTTTGGCTAAAGAAGCTTCTTGTGAGGAAATTGCAACCTGTTTACACCGATTTTAGAATAAGGAAATGTCCTCCCCAACTTAATCGCATTGGGGTGTCCACCATTTCCTTAGGCAGTGTTGCTTGATTTAGACTTTATAACAGTCAATTGAGAAAACATCCTTCCTGGCAGTAGTCTGTTTGCTCTAAATTGGGGCTCTTATCAGATTCCTAAGGTGACCATCCATTCTTCTAAACTCCCAGCAATTAAAATGTAAATGTCCCAACCTCTTTTCATACGAGGCTTGCCATTCCAAATTGGTCTGTTGAAACCTTCAAACCTCTGTCCCTCAAGAAAAGAACATAATTGCCTCAGATGACCACACCAAATTTGCACACAAATATCAAGCCTCAAAAGCCATTGAGTCCACACGGACCAGCGTTCCCCGCACAAAAACACTCCCAATCTCCCCTACACACACTCTGGACAATTTACACATACTGTAAGCCAATTAACCTACAAACCTGTGTTCTGTGGAGTGTGGGAAGGAACCGAAGATCTCGGAGAAAACCCATGCGGTCAAGGGATAACTTAACAAACTCTGTACAGACAGTACTTGTAGTCGGGATCAAACCCGTTCTCCGGTGGTTTTCCGAGGTGCTGCCTGACCTGTCTGAGTTACTTGATATTTTGTGTCCTTTTATGTATTAAACAACATTTTGCAGTTCCTTGTTTCTACGTACAGGATGCTTTCTGCATGCTCCTAAGTCACACATTCCTACCAGCATGAGTCATCCACAGACTCAGAAACATTATGTTAAATTCCTTATCCAAATCTTCAATATACATTATAATAATTGGTGTTGAATCCAATTACCATGTGGTATCCCACGAGTCACCAGTGACTAAGTGGGTAAAGATTTGCAATCTTCCATTAATATGCAGTAATATTGGGGGTTTAGCACTAATGTATTTTTTTTTAAAATATTTTTTTAAACTTTCTCCTTTTTATGCACTTATATATAGTTTTTTACAGTTATGCTGCTGCAAGTATGAATTGTATTGTCCCCATTTTCAGTACATATGAAAATAAAACACGCTTGACTCTTGCTTTTATTCCTCTCCCCAAATTGCCAGCCCTTCTCCATCCTGACAACATTTCAGCAGTCTTTTGTCCTTTTAAAGTTTCCTTCTAACCGTCCCATTGTTTCCAACAAGCCATGATTTTTTTATCGTTCATTCAGAAACATCAAATTACAGTTGAATCTAAAACTAAAATACATCAAAAGCTGCTGCCACACAAAGTCCAACTTAGAATAATTTTCTTGCTTGCAGAAAACACGGGTGACTGACTGTAACTTACTTTCCTTCATTAGTTTCCCTTGAGGAGTACAGCGTCACAGTGCATTTGTGAAATGTGCATTAAAAGTAATTGTAACATCTGAATTAGTCCAAGAACCTCAGTTTTCAGTAATTGCGAAGCACTATCAGAACTTGCCCAGTGAAAATCCTAATGATCCACCTTAGAGCCCTACCTCTGACTTGCAAAGTTATGCTTGGTGTTCTTGCTTTTATATTCAATGCTTGCAAAGCTAAGAATTCCAATGTAATTTTTTAAATTACATATTAACCACCAGGACAGCTATCTCCCAGAAAAATTTTAATATCCCTTTGGGTCTTCTGTTTCTTAATAACCACTTTCTTATGACTGGGCATCCACAAACTGCTTACAATACTCCAAGTGTGGCAATCATAACTTGATAGGTTCATAAGATTCTAGGAGCAGAATTAGCATATTCGGCCCATCAAGTCTACTCTGTCATTCAATCATGGCTGATCTAATTTCCCTCTCAACCCCATTCTCCTGGCCCCCTATCACCCCATAGCCATAAGGTTGTGTTGCCACCGATGTTCCTAACATTTGTACACAATACCTTCCAATGAAGCAAGTATTCCGACATCATCTTCCACCAGCCCGTTCATTCTACTCACCCCTTTTAGGGAACCATGTACCTCCCAATCTCTCTGTTCTGTCAACACACTTCCTCCAGATCTCTATGTGAATTCCCAGTATTAATGCCAGCCCTGTTTGTCTTAACCAAACTCCAATACCTCACATCTGACGTAACATTTCACTTGTCCTTCCTTCCTTGGCTTACCTTACAACTGAAGACTCACACAGAGAACCTCCTGGCTCGCCCACCATGGTCAAAGGAATTGGCCCCCAAGCCACTGGTATCAATGGGACCCACGCCGTCGAATGGAGGAGGGCCCCACGATGAGGTGGACTTTGAGATTTGAGATGTAGCATTGAGAGCTCCGCCAACGGTGGGTGGGGGGTGGGGGGGTGGGGGGGGGGGGGGGGGGGGGGGGGGGGGGGGGAGGGCAGGGCAACCAAAAAGTAAGCAGGCCAGTGGAATCACCCGGCTAGTAGTTCCCTGCAAGGCCAGGAAGTGAGCTGGGTCAAGAAAATCTCTTGACCCCTCCACAACCCCTTGCACACACACTCTTTGAACTCTGGGCTGTCAAAGCCGCCACATGCCAAACATAAAAGCCAGATTTTTTTCAACAAGCAGACTAGTTCGAACTCAATAACCAAAAGTCAGTAGCCTCCTTTTGCTCTGGTACTTAATTTCATATCACATTGTAAAAAATGCTCCACACTCAAGCTTAACCCCCCTCCCCCCAGTCTAGTTCCGTCAAAAACCACTCACTGAGTCAACCACTGGAACAACTATTCTTTATTTTTAGATTGCACACACAAATTCCCCATGCGATAGCTAAACCACTGCGGGTTTCGATCCATGTCTCTACTGGCCAAGCCCTTCGGCTTTGCTTGCAGAAACACCCAAAACTTCACTAGGTCCCAAGCACACTTCCAGAAGATTGACCATCGACCTAAGATGGACCACCTTATTTTTCCACGAACCCTTGGGGGCAGACAACATAGGGTTGGTCTCTTTACAATCCAATCAAAACATATTTAATTTCATCAGTACATTATTGACAGTTCCCCAAACCAATTGCAGATCTCCTATCGGGTTACACAAAAAGCTGGAGAAACACAGCGGGTGCAGCAGCATCTAGGAGAGAAGGCGATATGCCGACGTTTCGGGTCGAGACCAGAAGGGTCTCGACCCGAAACGTCCCTATCTCCTTCGCTCCTTAGTGCTGCATGCACCCTCTGAGTTTCTCCACTTTTGTTTAACCCATCGATTCTCCAGCATCAGCATTTTCTTTGATAAGACAGAGTTTCCTATACATTGTTTCTAGGAGAAGCTTTCTAGGTAGGAAGCTAACAACAGAATAATGCAAACATTTACCCTGGAACTCAAACAAACCTGCTAGGGCTTAACATTTGGCCAATCAACAAAGAGCAGGGTAACTGTCTTGCAACATTATTTACAATATTAACATTCGTTTGGCAGTAATCCAATCACATTAATGCATTTAAGTTTATTTGCAGAGTTTTATACATTTTGGTCAATTAAGGTGAGAAATGAGGGGAACACATGGATCTCTTACCATCCTGCATATCAATCTGGCTTAGACTGGCTGGCGCCATCCACAGCCTATACATTTCCACTGACAAAGGTTAAGCAATTCTGACAAATGCAGGGCTCCTCCATTTTATGTGACTTTAAATTTGTTTGTCAATATTAACAACATGTGTAAACTATAATGTTTTATTCTTAATGTTTTAATGTGTTAAGTTTTATTCTTAATGGTTTACTGTGTTCGGGGGGGGGGGGGGGGGGGGGGGGGGGGGTTAATTACTTGCGAGTGGAGCACCAAGGCAAATTCCTTGTATGTGTACATATTTGGCCAATAAACTTATTAATTCATTCCATTTATTCTATATCAAAGTAGTGTACTTGAGTTCAATGGTCAGTGTTGCCGACTCGATGGGCCAACGGGCCTTTTTCCATGATGTTTTTCCAAACTGAACTGCCCCTTATTAACTGATGCCCTACGAGTGAGAATAAATTTTGTCCTTGACATGCAGAATTTGTTTTGAAATCATGTGCATTGAAAATATTTGGCACCATTGTAAACCACTCACAGATGGCACACTGAAAAGATACTTCTGCAATATAAAAACAGGAAACTTAATTTTAATTCAGAGACATTTAAATGGCCAGAAACACTCTGAATGCCAACACAGTGGAACAATGCTGCGTGGTGATTTTGAAATATCCAATTCCTTTAATTAACTTTATATTATGATGATCAGATTGCTCACCTGCTTTGAATGATTACTATCATATTGCAGCATTAATGGTGCAGAGTTCTCATGGGAATTTAGGCATGTGATGGTTGCGTAAATGGGGAAAGTGTAGATTTCCAGCAAATTTCACTGAAATAAATCCACTGACATAACCCTGTCCCCTCCCTCCACCCCCAAAATAGCAAGAAACACAGAAGGTCATGCAACATATATGATAACAGAAGCAGAGTTATGGTCTCAGTTTGAAGACCCTTCAGATTCATTTGCCAGAGTTTCGTCAAGGTTCGTGCTCTTGAAAATCTGCAGCCACTGAATCCACAGGAGTTGGGAACCTGCTGGGGCGACAGTCTGCCCATCCGACAGATAGGAAAAATCAGCGCACAAGACTGAAGGCAGAAGAGCAGGAAGAACAGAGAAAGGCAAAATGGGATTACAGTCCCAGGCTGGGAGACTAATTACAAGGTGCAGTTTGGGAGGAGAGAAGATTGTCGTTGAAAGCAGAGTATTTGGATGAAATTGTTTAATAAAAAAATGCACAGAATTATAAGTGGCCGGCGTTTCATTTCTACACGGACACATTGCACATTGGTAGCCATCCTATCTAATTTCCCAATAAAACAGGGTGCAAACATTTTTTTTTTATTAGAATATATATTTTTATTAGAGTATTTAGACAGTGATTTAGCAAACATATGTTATGTTAAGCAATATTTCATGTTCAATAACAGCATACATTATTATAATTATCAGTGGTATCATTTTGACTCTAATAACTTTTTTTTTATAAAGAGAAAACTGTAAGAAAAATAAAATTAAAAATCAACATCGAAAAAGAAAATCATAAAGAAAGGAATAATTTACTATTAAATACATCGTAGGAGATAAGATCAAGGAATTATAAAGATATAAACTTTCATCTTATTCCTAAATCCAAGTTTCAGTTAGGGTTCCCTGCCCTACCATTCTACCCTTTTAAGTAATCAATGAAAGAAGACCATGTTCCAACAAAAACTTCTTGTTTGTCTATAAAGGCAAATCTGATTCTTTCCAGGTGTAGGGTCTCCGACATTTCCATAATCCACATTTAATTGTGGGGGATATAGGGCCTTTCCAAAATTTTAATATTAATATCTTCCCAATTAATTATACTGTAATCTAGGAATTTCTTTGACTTGTTGTAAGAGTTAAACTTTGTTCTGATGTTCCAAGTATTATTATTATGGGCTGCAGACATTTTTGAATGTGGGATTAAATGTTAGAATTGCCCTGATTATTCCTACTTTTGAAAACAGCACATCCTGCAGATAAATCCACAGCGTTTCACCTGCTCCCAACCGAGTCCTGTTATTTTTTTCAGTTTTTGAAGTCACGTGTGATTGAAAACATTTCACTTTCCTGAGTACTAAGGTAATTTCTTCTGAAATATTTGCTCACCTGGGAAAACTTTTATTGTGTGGTATGTGCTGTCAATAAATGCAGTAAAATAGTAACTGAGGCAAATATTTGACTGCTGGTTCAAAGGAAACAAAGCTATATAAAGCAAATGGGGAGATGCAATAGGAATTAGTAAGGTGATAATCAATACCACTATCAAAAATGGTCATCAGGGTCAATCAAAAGGCTGGGGAGGGGAAATACCAATTGGTTTCAAGCAAATCAGTGTAAATTCTCAATAAACAATTGGAAGCAGCTTACCTGAAAGTGCGGGGGTACACAAAAGGCTGGAGAAAACTCAGCGGGTGCAGCAGCATCTAAGGAGTGAAGGAGATAGTTGGATTTGGCATTAAATACATATCAAAAGCCTTTAATAAAATCATAGTGGTTCTGGGGAAAATCAAAACAGCTAGCATAATTAAACATAGCAACAGAAGAAAAAAACAATAATTTTTGAGACAAATAATTATGGAACATATATAGTCCATAAAGTGAAGACGATTTCAAAAATGAAATGAATCAAAAACAAAATTACAGACAGAATGTGGTAGTTCAAGATTTTGGGGTTTTATATCATGGGAGAAGATTCTTCTGTTTTGTTCTTTGTCATTTGTCCTCCACTGAAACTGACATATTCCTACTTTGTCTCTGCAGGTGTTTGTGAATTTTTAATGGTGAAGGAATGGGTATTGTGACGTGGAGGTTCCTGCTAAAGCCCAAATATTCACATCAAAGCTGCTCCACTCCACTATTGTGCATGAATGTTTGCTTTGTTCCATGGAATCTGTCAAGAAATCCATGCAGCTGCTTCAGGAAAGTTGTCATATGTTAGGAGTCCCAAGGGTACTAGTTGTTCCCAGTCCAATTCCTGATTCACAAGCTCCAGCTCAGTTCTATAGTCCCAAGTACATTTGTCCACCATTCCTATCTACTCCCATCTTCTCACTTCCCTGCACTTTCCCTTTCCCACTCTTACGTTCAAACCAGTGAAATCATTTCCCCTGCAAATTGCAGTCTTTGATGACCATTCTGTTCCCTCTGTTTTATGTTCCACCATCCCCTTATTTGCACAACCCTTCCATGTTTCTCTGGGTTCCTGGCTTCTTTAATCCAGAGACAATCTTACCAGCAGATCATCTTCTAATTTTTCACAATAATTCACAATCTTTCTGTAAATCTCAAAAATAATCCCATGACTCCATTATCCATGGAAGCTGAGAAAATATCAAAAAAAAATAGTAACAGTGATAAATGTCTGGCTTATTTTGGGCTTACAGTGTAGTTTTTGGGATAGGGTTAACCAGATGGAACTGAGCTGAAATTAAAAGATTCAGGAATGATCTTTAAAAAAAAAAAACAATGACATACAGTAGGTGCGGAGAAATTATTTTCACAAGATAAAATAGTGGGAAAATGAGTTAAATAACGGAAAAAATACTCTGCTGAAAATATATCCTCATCTCGCAAGTCAAGAATCCTGAAGGAACACAACTGGGGATATGGCTAAACTTAGTTTCAGCCTCGTGACTGTCAGACCTCCTTTTGAATAATCCCAGTCCTTTCAGTTCTATGACTTGACTCATCCTTTGTTCTTTCATCTATACTGAGGCTTGGTATTCCCTTGAAGCTCTGCCGGTGTTGCAATGCATTGGAGTTGATCAAAGTTTTCAGGAGATTAAGGGAGACTGGTAAATTGACAGAAAGCAACCATTTCCACTGGTGGGGCCGTCTCAAGCAACAACCTATCTAAAATATTAAGGAAGCCTTGCAGGAATGAAAACAATTGTATGTTTTAGAGTTATAGCGCGGGAAACAGGCCTTTCAGCCGACTGAGTCTGCGTCAACCAGTGATCCCCGCACATTAACACTATCCACACTAGGGACAATTTACATTTATACCAACCCAAATAACCTACTAAGCTGTTCGTCTTTGGAGTGTGGGGGAAACCGAAGAGCTCAGAGGAAACCCATGCGGTCACAGGAGAACGTAACAAACTCCGTACAGACAGCACCCATAGTTTCAATAGTGAACCAGGTCTCTGGCGTTGTAAGGCAACAATTCTATCCCTACGCCACTGTGCTGCCCTTTATAATATAAAGGGTGTTAGAACTTTGTTTTCCCCACAAATTACAATTGATTGCAAGGTTAAAATATTAATTTTAAATCCAATACTAAGACTTTTATGAACCAAAACATATTGAGGTATATGTGTCAAAGCAAGGTGCAGACATCTACTATAGATCACTGATCAGCCACAATTGTACTGAAATAGTCAAGCAGACAAAAGGATCAGTGGCAAGTTTCCTGTTTTTTGCACTCCTATGTTTTAATTCATATTTTACTAATGCAATGATAATCAAACATAAATCTGAGAATTATTTTATCTTGGAGATCATTTTGTAATTCCTAAAGTATGTATTTTCTTAAACATATGGAAGAAACATTCCATACAATCACCTTGGGGCAAGAATTGTGTGTGAATGATGTAGTGTAAGTGGAATACCGAGATAATGTAATGAAAATACAAAGTTCAGGTGAGAAAAATGCTAAGCTTGTACATTGATTTCAACTTTTGTACTTTTGATCACCATTAACATTAACTAACTCAAATAAATAAGAAATAATGCTCACATTAGTACAGCAGTCATTATGTTTTGAGTCTATCTTAAAATGGCTCGATGAGCTCCCGGGAGGCCGCAGCCCTTGAAAGGGGGGCAGTGGGTCCCCACGTCCAGACTCGGAGTCAGCCCCACGGAGCCGTCAGGAGAGGGCCTGGCGGTCGAGAAAGTCAAGGACGGGCCGGCGGTAGAAGTGGAGGGAGCCAGAGGTTGAGGAAGCCGATGGTCGAGGTCGGGGGTGAGGACAGGATATATTCAAGAGAGAGTTAGATTTACCTCTGAGGGCTAACGGAATCTCGGGATATGGGAAGAAAGCAGGAACGGGGTACCGATTTTGGATGATCAGCCATGATCTTATTGAATGGCGGTGCTGCCTTGAAGGGCCGAACGGCCTACTGCTGCACCTATTTTCTGTTTCTATGAGGTGTGGATGGCCTGAGGTTGAGGAGGGTGCTGTGCTGTGGAGGACGGCAGACGTCCGTCAATGGGTACCAGACAGCACGGCCGAGAACAAAGGGGAACCGCTGGGGACAAAATGGGGACTTTGTAACTTTGTCAGTGCACTATATGTGGTGACTTTTTGCATACCTGTGAAATGCAAAACAAAGAATCTCACTCTGACATGTCACAGGTTGTAAGAATTAAATCATTCATTCATTCACCTTTGCTTCTTTGGAGCAAGGAACATAGGCAACGTTTGGTTTCGGCCCGAAATGTTGCCTATTTCCCTTCGCTCCATAGATTGCTGCCTGCACACCGCTGAGTTTCTCCAGCACTTTTGTCAACCTTCAATTTTCCAGCATCTGCAGTTCCTTCTTAAACACCTTTGCTTCTTTGTAAGGTTGCGCATCAACATCACGTGTTTCTCTCCCTAACTCCAGAAGAGTCCCAAAACGTCACCTACCCATGTTCTGCAGAAATGCTGCCTAACCTGGTGAGCTACTCCAGCACTTTGTGTGCTGTGCAAGATTTCCAGCATCTGCAGTTCTGGTTTCCTCCCGCCTCAATTCATAATCTTGACATCAGAGAGTCATAGATTCATACAGCATCAAAATATGCCCTACGGCCCAACTCATCCATGACGACCAAGATGCCCTATCTAAGCTAGTTCCATTTGCCTGAGTTTGGCCCATATTCCTCTAAATTTAGGCGGCTTATACAAATTTCAGAGCCTAGCCAAACCCTTATTTCAGATCCAATATAAAACAGAGGCTCTGACTGTGCGCTCAAATCTGTATTTAAACAATTGTCCTTGTGATCTAGGTATCCTTCAACCAATACTACCAAAAATAAAGTAATTGACCATTCATTTCATTGATCTTTATGGACCTTGCTACATGGAAATAGGCACAATGACTACACTTCAAAAGTACCACATTGGCTGTAAAGCACTTTGGGAAATCTTGAGGACATCAAAAATCTTATATAAAAATGCAAATTTATTTTTCCTCTATATGACAGTTTAGAATTGAATGCTCAGTTATGATTGATATTGTTTGATGTGGTAGTTTCTTGTGCTTGACCATTTATTTTGGCATCAGATAATGCATATGCATAAATCACACAAATATATAGTTTTATAGTTATCTTTCTTGATTAATCAACTGTTGAATTCAATATCATCTGACAATGAATATTCATATCCCCATCATATGAATCTGATACATTCATTTTAATTTTGATCTTCTGGATGGGAACATATTGAATAGTTTAAGGAAGTAACTGTCAAGCAGATGTCAGCATACCTTGTGCTTTTAAGACATGCACATATGGCTTAGCATTTCTTAGTCAAAAAAGGGTGTTGTGTGCATTATCATATCTGATTTTAACTGAAATCTACTTGGGATATGTTTGCCACAATCGGACACAAAAGTGCTGGAGTAACTCAGCAGGTCAGGCAGCATCTCTGGAGAACATGGGTAGATGACGTTTCGAGTCAAGACATTTATTCGGACTCCTAGGTGGACATTCTGAGTTGAGACCCTTCTTTGTTTTGTGAGCACTTTGAGTCCTTTTATGTATTAACCAATGTCTGCAGTTTTTGTTTTTTATGTTTGCACCATTTTAGGTGGAAACTGGAAAGGAAGTATATGATATCTCATGCTAACTTTAATATTGTGAATATGCTGTTATTTGACTACAACAATCCCAAGTTGAAGCCAGAACAAGTCAACAAGATTCCTACTGTTTGGAAGCTCATGTATAGAAAGCTCATGGAAATAACCTTGGCTGTAATTTTCTTCTCTCCCCCTTCTCCAATGAAGTAATTTTACAAAGTTAACTAATGAGTGTCATTCATAAAAAAAAAAAAACAGTAAACATGTTTATAATGCTGTTCAGGCTCTCCCTATAGCTCAGGCTCTCTAGTCATGGCAACATTCTTAACAATCTTCTCTGCACCCTTTACAGTTTAATAACATATTTCCTATAACAAGGTGACTAAAACTGAGCACAAATTCTCCTCAACGTTGTGTCCAAACTATATCATGACCACCCAATTTCTATACCTAAGTAGCGTCACAGTGATATAATCTCAATAACATAGAAAAACACAGATTTATTCTCTTAATTTTCTATACAAAATGAGTAAAGGGCCTGTCCCACTTGGGCTATTTTTTAGGCGACTACAGGCGACATGGCTGTCGCCACATGGTCGCAGGGGGTGTCGCCTGTATGGTCGTGAGTAATCTCCTCGGTCACCCAAAGAGTCCTAGCGTCTTTCTGGTTGTCGCTGGATTTTCGACATAGTGAAAATTCTTCGGTGACAGTTGGCGACAGTGGGTTTGACGTCAATCCGCATAGCTTGACTTCTCCTGGCGTAGGTGCTGTTGCAGTTGTCGACCGTTTAACGTAGGTTGTCGCCAGGTTAACGTAGGTTGTCGCCAGGTGACGTAGGTTGTCGCCGGTGCTGACTTCGGTTTTTTTTTTTTTTGTTGTTAAAATTTTAAATAGAATCATTACTTTATGTGGAAGGGGGGTACATTCTTTTTTTAGCGACCTGCTACGAATATGACTAAAAATACCCTGTGGGGCAGGCCCTTTATAGTTTTTCATGATTGTTTAGAATAAGGTTTGAAAATGCCTTGTGATTTTGAGTTAGTTCACTATTAATTATAATGGTAGCACATTTGCTCAGAATTAAAAATAAATTAATAACATTGAGCCTATCAGTACCTTCAGTTACATAGGTTTCAAATGTTTTAATTATACTTTTCATTAAATCCAGCCAAACTTTTCCATTTTATCTTAGTTTATGGCAAAGGCAACAATTTCAGTCCAATGCACTGCAAATCACTGAAAAATAGGCCTCACTATGCAAATCACTTAGCACATACTGATGGGAACATAGGGAATGGTGGCAGAGTTTTCATTACAGGGGGTCTTTTTAAGTTTTATGTGTTTTGGATTGCATTGCTGACTTTAAATCCATCACTTTACTTTATCAGCTACCACTCACATGATACAGTAAATCTGGATTATTTTAGATTGGTTCTAACATTCCCTTATTATTTCTTTAGCAAACCCTTTCATTTTATTCATTCCATCAGGTTCATCTTTTTTGCTTTCATCCTCAATTCTGCTTGCATTGTTCAGTCTTTGTCACCACCTCACCCTCTAACCAGTGAATCCCGTGGACAATGGGAGTGGAGAAAGCCACGTTCAGCATTCTGCAAGCAAAATGTAAGATAAACATAGTTATCATCTAAGTCAAGACCAGTCAAGAGTGTTTAATTGCCATACGCATCGGGACCAGAACAATGACATTCTTACTTGCTGCAGCTATACAGGCACATTGATGCCGCAACACACCAAATGAATAGACAATAAACAAACAGCACAATTAATTATCAGTTAAACTAATCAGATAATAGTGCAAGCTGAAGTTTGCAGTGCAATCTCATACATCATCCAGAGTAGCTCTGTGCTGTGGGAGGTTTGCAGTTAGGTTTTTGAAATGTGGTAGATGGTTGTGGGAATGAGTTGTTGAACCTGCATGCCACCAGCCAGTCTGCTCTCGACCATACACCCTATTTATTGTCAGTGTGGTGTGGTAAGCAAACTAATAAAATATATCAGTTCAGTTCAGTTTAGTCTCAGTTTAGTTTATTGTCAAGTGTACTGAGGTGCAGTGCAAAGCTTTTGATGCATGCTAACCAGTCTTTACTGTAAATCTGTGATTAATGGGCCTGTCCCACTTAGGCAATTTTTTAGGCGACTGCCGGCGACTGTCAGAGTGGAACACACACACACATCGCTTCCTTCACCAGCCCGTTATGCAGGTGGGGGACAGGGCAAGCGAGGGGAGCGCTGTCTGTGTAAAATTCACATGGTGCAAAGCCAAGATGATACCACGATGAACATGAAGGTTGCCGTTGTAATTATGACGGCTAAAGCACAGTGTATGGTAAATCCTTTAAAAGGGGGGGGGGAGCCCGGGAGGGAAAGGGGGGGAGAAGGAGGGAGAAGGAGGGAGAAGGAGTGGAGACAACTTTTAAGAAGCCAGAGATACACGGCTGTGAAACTCAGCGGACATTTAACATTACTGATCAGTTATCCTTGGTTCTGAAAACTCCTGCTTACGTTTTTTTTCGCAATGAGCCAATGAAATTCACCGGTCAGCACCGGCTACAACCTACAAGAACCTTCAACCTCCTGGCAACCCACTAGGACCTCCTGGCGACCCACTTACGGCACGAGAATACCCGTTACTCTCCATGGCGGCTTCCTTCTAGTAGTCGCTAATTTTTCAATGTTGAAAAATTTGTGACGACTATAATGAGGCTGCAACTAGTTCCCAGAATGCGAGAACTCCTCACTAACCATGAAGGCGACTCCCAGGCAACCACCCGCAAACATGATAGTCCTACTGTTAATTTTTTTTTCCAAGATGTTATCAGGCAAGTAAACCATCCTTGCGCAACCAGAGAGCAGTGCTGAACTAATATCTACCTCATTGTGTGACCCTTTATCTATCCTCGATCGGACTTTGCTGTCCTAACCTTGCACTAAACGTTATTCCCTTATCATGTATCTATACACTGTAATGGCTCGATTATAATACACAATGGCCAATAGACAATAGGTGCCCTTCAAGCCAGCACCGCCATTCAATGTGATCATGGCTGATCATCCACAATCAGTACCACGTTCCTGCCTTCTCCCCATAGCCCCTGAATCCGCTATCTACAATCATGTGTTGTCTTTCTGCTGACTGGACATTACACAACAAAAGCTTTTCACTGTACCTTGGAACACATGACAATAAACTAAACTAAATTAAGTAGCAATTTACCTTTCTAAACCAGAGATGGTTTATAACAGTAAGATTAAACGAGAACGTACCAAGTTCGAAGGTTGATCTTTATTTTATGAGGAGTTGCGGTGAGGGATTTCGTGAAGACCCCGCCAGTACACAAGCGTGACATCCTTCAAAGCAGCGATGTGGAATCACAGAACGCACCATGACTGAAAATAGTAAGATTAAGAACGTAGAACATACCAGTTGACCTTATGATAGAGGGTGGGAGCGGAAGGCATGCTGCGATCTTTGCTCTTTGTAAATTTTGGTAATGTAACGGTCTGAATAGCGCAGCTGAGAATGTAGTACCAGCTTCCCAATCACCTTTGCCATTTGCCGATAGTCGGCACCCTGGCGCAAGCAAGGCTGTGGCACGCTTCTTTTATGGCGGTAACTATGTTGGTCGGGATAGTGATCATCATTAAGGTTGTGTCAAGGGTGAAACCCAGGTAATCCATAATTTGAGAGGGGTGCAGTTTGGATTTGTCTGGATGGGTTACAAACCCTAGCTTCTCGAATAAAGATTTGGTCGCTGTAACTGCCAGTGTAGCCAATTGGAGGGTCTGACCCACGATAAGGTTATCATCTAAATACGCCATGACGATATAATTTTGTTGTCGGAGGAGGGCCAATATAGGTTTCACTAATTTGGTAAATAGTCTGGGGGCTGTGGTGAGTCCATTAGGTAATGCTTTGTATTGCCACAACTGTCCCTTCCAGACAAATTTCAAGAACTTTCTGTGCGATTCTGTGATGGGAACTGTTTGATATGCATCTTTTAAATCGATACAGGCCATAAAGTACCCCGGGTAAAGCATCTGCTTAGCTGTTTCGAAGGTATCCATTTTAAAATGGGTATATTGTACAAACGTGTTCAACTCGGTTAGGTCTATGATAATCCGACACCCCCCATCTTTTTTTGGTTTTTGTGAAGATGTTGGATACAAACTCAAAGGGTTCGTGCGTCGTTTTGCCAATCACCCCTTTGGCTGCGAGCCGTAAGATTTCAGCATGTCCTGCCTCTGTCTCATTTTGAGAGAGTGTAAATTTTCGCTGAGGTGCATGCTGGGTAGGGGGAGGTTGACCATCAATGAATTCTATGACATAACCTTGAACACTTTGTAGAATAAACGCGTCAGTGATGATAGTATGCCAAGCTCCCCTAAATGCCCGCAACCATCCCCCGACTTGTGCAGGAAGAAGTGCTACTGCCTGAGAGGAACCAGACCCCCTTACCTCCATAGTTAGCGGCGGGTCCTGGCGTATCGCGTTTTGGGGGGACGTTGCGGTGGTTGTCGGGAGGGGGCTAGGTCCTTGGTGTCCTATCCGGCTGGCGTTGCTTCCAAGTAGTGTGTGGTTGTTGACAGTGATATGGGTGGGCTTTAGCTGGAGGAGGTTTCATAAGGCCCACAGTTTTGGCCTCCTCGTCGAGTTCTTTGACTTGCTTGGAGAGATCTTTCCCAAACAGTTGATGAGGTGGTGGAGCGGTGGAGGGACGGCACAACCCCGCAAATTTCGGGTTGAGAGTGGGCCGGATGGACCTCTTGCACAAGCAGTTGATTTCAAACTGGGCGTTGCACAGAAGTGCCAGGGCATCCTGCTGCTCGCTGGACACATTATCCCCATCGAGGGTCCTGGCATACGCGTAATGCCCGTTGAGAGGAGCTTCAGGATGCGCTGGAGACGGACGTCCTGCATCTTGGTGGTCGTGCTCAAGTGTCCCCAGATCTGGGCATTAACTGTAGGAACACTGAGATTGATACAGTTCTCAGGTGAATTTATCCATGGTCTCATTTACCTGACCCTGAAGCTGGTGAGTGGTCAGGTAATTAATGGTGCCCGCCAGTTTGTGGTGCAGGGGGTCCCCAGTGTGTGTAGCCGTGGCAAATTTACCCACCACGTCCAGCATGTCCTCATCGTGCTCTGGCTCTGCAGTCTCCAACAGTCCCGGGTCGTCTTCGAAGCAGCGGCCGTACAACTGCTGGCACTCCTGGCTGGAGAAGGCGAGAGGCTGAGCGGGCCCCTGGCGTGGCTAGTAGAGGCCCGAGAAACCCGTTCATTCCCGGTCCCTGTCCCGCTGGAGGAGTTGCTCCACCAAGAGCTCCAACCGCTTTAATGTGACCGTCCCCGCTACTCGCGGCGGACAAGCCGACTTTCCCAGGCTCTGCAAATTCTCTGGGGCTTCCACCAACGGACCACATCTCCGTAAGATGCAGACAAGGGTCCGAAGGCAGGTTGTCGTGGCCTACCGCCCCTGTAGGCTCATACGACTCCCGCACGGACTCTCCGCTAGTCGGCCTTCGAACAGACTGTGGCGGCCCCCCTGCCTGGTAGGAATCGGCGCCGGCCCCCGGAATCTGGCTCCCCAGAGTCCGTGCAGGCTTACCTCCACTGTCGCCCAATGTTCTGCGTGGAGGTGCATGGTCGGCAGCTGCCAGAGCTAAGCTAACCAACCATCTACTGCTGCCACCAGCGCTCTTGACCGCAGCCTGACGAGGTGTTATGCCGGCAGCACCTGCTCCAGCATCACCGGCAGATATCACCGGCGGCTGTACGTGGCGTGCTGCGGCTGCTGGGCTCCCCTGTAGCGCAGCCATTCCCCGGCCCGGTCCCCGTGGATCCACTGCAACTCGGGGTGATGTCGCTGGTGACGAGCGAGGCTCCTGTCCACGTACCTGTCTGCTCCCCCGCTTCCTGGGGGATGGGGGCACGAAGTCTGGGTCGGTAATATCCAGCTCCTGTGCGGTCAGCCATTCAGGTGATAAGTCGGGCGCTGGTGTAACGGAAGCGCCCGACTTCCGCACTCTTCCCCCCGACCATCCGGATGCTGCCGGTGGTGCTCGCAGCTCCGGTGAAAGTGGACGCTGGCTTGTCGATGCTCCGCGGCTCCTGGAGTGTGTCGCCTTCCGTTTGCCTTTGGCGTCCATCCTGTACGAAGTAAAGATTAGTGGACTTACCTGACGGCCTTTTGAAGGAGCTGGTGGAGAGAGCGCACTTCCCCCCAGCTTGTCGAGGCAAATGCACGTGACGATTTGTCGCGCATGCGTGCTGGCGGGGTCTTCACGAAGTCACTCAAGTGACTCTGAAATAAAATAGCTCTACACTCTCCATTAGGTACAATAAAAATAAAAGTTAACCCTGTCTCTCAGCTTGACCTAATGTCAGCACAGCATCCCACAAATTGGAGATTCTAGTCTTACAATTTATTTAAGGCCAATTCAGACATGTTTCATATTCTGGAAGCACATAAAAAAACACTATTATCTCTGGTAATTTTATTTGAGGTTGTAAAGTTAACTGTGCAAAGAAAGATTTGCTTTATTTATAATCCACACAATGAGGAATTGCACTCACCCAAGCTGACTTTACCACCTTCATTTGGTGTTTTATTTATCATGATTAGGTGAAGGATCATGTGAGCACACCGCTGGATTCGGAATCTTGCTTGAGTCTGTGTCTTCAAATATAGTTTCTCTTCATAACTGGATTTTACTTCGGAGTCACGTAAGTGGACTTCGTGAAGATCCCGCTAGCACGCATGTGTGACATATCGTCGACCGCATGCGAAGCGACAGGCGGGGAGGAGGGTCGATCCTCTCCTGCGGTCGGTTTTTCTTCCAGGCACTTTGTGTGACAGAGTACTCCATGGGCCGCTTCGAGACTGACTGCGGACCGCGGGATGTGGGCAGTCAGCGGCGGCAGCAACAGACCGGAGTCAGGCATGCCCGTTGACCCAGGAGGGTCTGGGCTCACAGGCTCACCGTTCGTAGTGACGGCAGAGCGGCAGCCCGACTCTACACCGCAGCCCGCAGCATCACCGCGGACTGACGGCATGAATTCACTGGGAAGTTGGGCAGCCCGTTGACCTGGCAGGGTCCGGGCTTACAGACTCGCCATTCGCAGGTAGCGACGGCAGAGCGGCAGCCTGACTCAACACCGCAGCCCGGATCACCGCGGGCTGATGGCAACGCTACCAGCGAAGACAGAGCCAGGGCCCCGACTCACAACATAGGCGGGTGACTTGCTGTTAGCAGCAGTATATATTCCCGCATGAGAGTCTGGTCACCATGGGAGCTGTGGGGGGGGGGGGGGGGAGGGGGGGAGAGTGCGCTCCTCCACCGGCAGCTTCAAAAAGGCCCTCAGGTAAGTTATACTAACCTTGAGTTGCTTAGCTTCTGTTGTAGACTTTGCACAGAAACGATGGACAGGGAGACCAGAATGAAGGCATTGAAGCATGCCTCCAAGGGCCATGGGACTTCGGATGGGAGTTAGCGGCCACTATCCCTGGAGCTGCCCGCAATACCTGCAGCACCCGCTCCGCAGGCCGGGATAAGAACGCGGAAATCGGGGAGCCTTGCGCAGCCAGGACCCGACTCTCCACCACAGCTGACTTTGGAACTACATGGTGGTAAGAGCACCGTGCGGGAGCAGTGTAGGGAAGACCCTGACTCCCTACCACTGTCATCTAAACATAGGGACAGTGGCATGAAGGTGCGTAAACGTGTTCCCCGCTCTGCGGCACGTTCTGTCTCCCCTCCAATGCAGCTCACCAGAGGGCGGACCAGGGGAAGAACCGCACTAAGGTCGAAAAGCCCCACTGCAGCGGCCGGCGTCGACTTGCCACCGGAGCAGTCCGCCAGATCGCGGACCGGTGAGGGATCGAGGTCTGAGTGGGAGCCCCGCAGGTGCGGCTGGCGCAGACTCACCACCGGGGGAGCCTGCCCGATCGCCGGCCAGTGGTAAATCATCTCAGTCACTGCACCCCGCGTTAGCGGCTGGACGCAACCGAATGTTGCCTTTAATCAAGGTCTGAGTCTGAGAGCCCCGCAGGTGCGGCTGGAGCAGACTCACCACCGGGGTAGCCTGCCAGATCGCGGGTCGGTGGAAAAATGATCTCCCTCACCGCACCCCGCGTTAACGGCTGGACATGACCATGCATCGCCTTTGTCCCGGGGGAAGACAGGTGGCAAGCCCGCGCGGATATCGGTGAACCCCGCTTCGGCGGCTGGAGCCGACTCCTCACCGCTTATGTCTTTCCAGACAGGCGGGCCGCTTCAGTCCGGAAGACCGCGGTCTAGTGGCATGTCCACGCGGGAGACAGCGGCAGGCAGCGACATCCTGCCTAGGCACCCTAGACACCACCTCGATGGCAGAAGCCTCAGTTGTTCAGGGGAACCTGAGGAAGTCGACCTGCTGTCCGCAGATAGCGGCGGCGGTCGCATGGCCCGTATGGAGCGTATGATGGAGCGACTCCTTGATCGAGATCTCCCGCAGCAGGATCGGATGTCCTCAAGTTCCAGGAGACATGCATCTGGGCCACCCAGCATATCCCCTTCATCGGTGGGGAGTGCCAGGAATCAGCAGCTGGCTGACATTGAAGAGGGGTTGCCGCAGGAACCTGCAGCACCTGAAATACCTCAAGAGGAATTTCTCGACGTGGTTTCCAAATTTGGCCAGCCAAGGCACGGAGATGATGGAGGAGCAGGAAGATCTTGCGCTACTGTGTAATACACAGTACGAGATAAACTCTTTCTGGAAAATCTCCATCAAACTACTCACAACCCAAAATTCGCGGGTTTGTGCAAAGCCCCTGCTACGCCGCCACCGAGACAGCTGTTAAGTGAAGACCTGCCAACACAGGTAAAAGACCCGGACGAGGAGGCAATAGCGGTCGGGTTGATGAAACCACCATCCTCGAGCAGGCCACCGGCGTATTGCAGACAGCATCCTTACGCAATGTCTAACAGGCCTCGAGTTCAACATGACAGAACCTATCCACCGGTCGCACCCTATCAACAAAAGCCTTTTTAGGACAGGGCCCACAGCGACCAGCGTGGAAGATGCTCCAACCCCACATCCCAGCAACGAACCAAAAAAGCCCAGAACATCAAGGCCCGCCGTTAACCATGGAGGTAAGGGGGTCTGGTTCTCTTGGGAGTGCTGCATGTATAACCTCATAAGTAGGTTGCGTACATTCTGGGATGCATGGGATTCTCATTGTCACTATCCCAGGGAACAAAGCAATAGACATAATAGCGGCATGTAATAGCCTTGCTTGCACCTGGAAACCGACTATTAGACATGCTGCTAAGGTGATTGGCGAACTTGTAGCTACATTCCAGCTGCAAAAGTTGGGCCGTTACACTATCAAAGCTTGCAAAGAGCAAAAATCTCAGTATTAAAAGCAAATGCTGGACATTTTGACAGGCCTATGCAGCTGCCAAACAAGGCATAAATTGAGCTACAATGGTGGATTAGCAATGTTTGTGATTGTTTTAATCTCATCATTATATCAAACCCATCAGTCATGTTACAAACCGACGCAAGCGCCCAGGGCTGGGGAGCTACCGACACCACTTCCAGTTGTGGCGGTAGATGGGATTTGCACGAGTCTACTCTTCTTCAATCACAAGGTGTAAACTTTTTTGAAATGCTGGGAGCATGTCACGGGCTGCGGGCTCACTGCACTGATCTGCATCATATGCATGTCCATCTTCAAAATAAATGATACCACTGTTTGTGGCGTATTTAAACCATATGGGTGGTATCAAGTCAATATCTTGTGATGAATTGGCAAATTTAATTTGGCTCTGGTGTATTGAAAGAAATATTTGGATATCAGCTACGTACCTTCCGGTTAAGCTCAATACAGTGGCGGACACCAGGTCACGTGTATTTAATAACGACATCAAGTGGATGTTGAACCCCCCAATATTTGCTAAAATTATAGCCAAATATGGAACACCAGATATCGACCTCTTTACGTCCATGTTGAACCATCAGATACCAGCATATGTCTCTTGGGAACCAGATGCTGGGGCAGTGGCGATGGACGCGTTCTCGCTACATTAGGGGAAATGGATTTCTATGCTTTTCCCCCATTCTGCTTCATTAGTCGGGTATTGCAGAAAATTCAACTAGATTTTGCAACAGGTATACTGATAATACCCGACTGGCCACACAACCATAGTACCCGTGGGTCCTCAACATGATAAAAGAACAATGTGCACAGGTTACCAAATGCCCGAATTGGTGACCAATCCCATAACAGTGGATAATAATCCTTGCCATGGTCATCTGAACCTGTTGGCTTGCAGGTTCTGAAGAGGCCACTACTGGAATTAGGGCTGTCATCAAAAACCATGGACATCATAACAGCATCGTGCAGAGAGTCCACAAGGAAGCAGTACCTTACCCACATAAGGAAATGGGAGGTCTTCTGTTGTCGGACCAAGACCACCTACATCTCTGCTACGATCTCCAATGTGCTGGAATTCCTCGCGGGCTTTCATTATGATGAGGCCCTCAGTTACAGTGCCATAAACAGCGCCAGGAGTGCACTGTCATCCTATCTCAACATTGGAGAGGGATCTCACCAGCAGTATAATGTGGATAAATGTGAGGTTATCCACTTTGGTGGCAAAAACAGGAAGGTAGACATTTCCAAAACCCGCATTCTGCTTGATCTCTTTTCTCAATTTTTCAACTTATCCATTGCTTTAGTGAAGGACCCCTCCGGGCTAATGTTGTTAGGTATGAAGGTGCAGCAGTGTTCCCCAAATAGGACACACACACATCCTTTTTGTGACATCATTTACAACGGTAGATTATTATCTGAATGGTGACCGATTAGGAAAAGGGGAGACCTGGGTGTCATGGTACACCAGTCATTGAAAGTAGGCATGCAGGTGCAGCAGGCTGTGAAGAAAGCGAATGCTATGTTGGCATTCATAGCAAAAGGATTTGAGTACAAGAGCAGGGAGGCTCTACTGCAGTTGTACAGGGTCTTGGTGAGGCCACACCTGGAGTATTGCTTACAGTTTTGGTCTCCTAATCTGAGGAAAGACATTCTTGCCATAGAGGGAGTACAGAGAAGGTTCACCAGACTGATTCCTGGGATGGCACGACTTCCATATGAAGAAAGACTGGATAGACTTGGCTTGTACTCGCTGGAATTTAGAAGATTGACGGGTGATCTCATAGAGACTTACAAAATTCTTAAGGGGTTGGACAGGCCAGATGCAGGAAGATTGTTCCCGATGTTGGGGAAGTCCTGGACAAGGGGTCACAGTTTAAGGATAAGGGGGGAAGTCTTTTAGGACTGAGATGAGAAAATCATTTTTTCACACAGAGAGTGGTGAATCTGTGGAAATTCTCTGCCACAGAAGGTAGTTGAGGCCAGTTTGTTGGCCATATTTAAGAGGGAGTTGGATGTGGCCCTTGTGGCTGAAGGGATTAAGGGGGTATGGAGAGAAGGCAGGTACAGGATACTGAATTGGATGATAAGCCATGATCATATTGAATGGCGGTGCAGGCTCGAAGGGCCGAATGGCCTGCTCCTGCACCTAATTTCTATGTTTCTATGTTTCTATGTATCCAAACCATGAGGGGTATATTCAATTTCCAACCCTCCCCGACCACAATATTATATTACTTGGGATATAGGGGTGGTGTTGACCCTACTCAGGAGCTGGTCATCTATGATGGATTTACCACTGGACTAACTCACCTTCAAAGTGGTGATGTTAATAGCACTGACCACAGCACAACGGATCCAAACTCTACAGAAACTAAAACTGAATAGAATGGTCTCGACCACCAATAAAGTGACTTTCTTTATAGATGAGTTGCTTAAACAACACAGACCTGGGACTACAGGACTGAAATTGGAATTCCTAGCATATCCCATTGATGTAAGACTTTGTATAGCCACCTATATCCGACATTATATTAATGTCACACACACCATCAGGAATATGGAGACGGGTCTGCTTATCAGCCATGAAAACCCACATCACAGGGTGACGGTGCAGACTATATCCAGGTGGCTCAGGGAGGTATTCGGTGCAGCAGGTAAGACACTAACAGTTTAAAATTTCATTCTACCAGGGCTGCATCCACATCAGCGGCGAGGACCATGGAGGTACCCATGGATCATGTCCTCGCAATAGCGGGCTGGGCCAGTGAAACTACATTTCAGCGTTTTTATTACAACCTGTGGCCGCTCCTGCAACGTTTGCGGAGTCAGTTTTAAGTGCTGTTCCCTAAACATTTGTCCCCGAGTTCAGGGGTTTATTGTTTGTATTAACAAATATGTTATTATTTTTCAGCTTGTTCAAGTCTGAAATACATGAACATAGTTCCTCCATCAGTAATTACGGCAGTGTGTGAGCATGGACGTGGTCCAGGGCATGGAATCACAGAGCTTTGAAATCTTCACGAAGTCACTCACGTGACTCCGAAGTAAAATAGTAAGATTAAACGAGAACTTACCAGTTTGAAGTTTGATCTTTATTTGATGAGAAGTTGCAATGAGGGATTTCGTGCCCCCCGCTCCAAACCCCCTATCATAAGGTCAACTGGTATATTAGAGTCTCTTAAATCTTACTATCTTCAGTCATTGTTGTTATCTGTGATTCCACACCGCTGCTTTGAAGAATGTTGCGCATGCGTGCTGGCAGGGTCTTCACGAAATCCCTCATCGCTGATAAGTTCTCATTTAATCTTACTAATTTAATGATGCTTGCAGATGTCATTGTAGATTTCGATGAATCTAGTTAAATAGGTCCTTTTTCATTCTTCTGAGCTCTTGTATGTAGTATGTCCTCACTAGTGTTACGTTCTTGATGACTATTCATGGACCTGGCACACAGATGTAGGCATGAAATCTAAGCTCTACTGAGTACATACCTGTTCATAGTATCTCAAAACAGCTTCTTCTCATATGTTATCAGGTTTCTGAACAATCCTTCCATAAGGTAAGGTGCAGTCTACCCTGTTGCAGACATTGGACTTTGTCTATGAAGCTAATGCACTAAACTGTTGAGAACTACGTATATTCTACATTTTAAATCTTTCCCTTTGTTCTACCTGTTGTCCTTAAGTTTAGCTTGATTGTATTTATGCATGGATTTAATCTAATTTGATTGAATAGCATGCAAATCAAAGCTTTTCGTTGTACCTTGGTACACATGACAATAATAAACCTAAAACCATGTGATTTATGGCAAGTCGATACTTTATTTAGCATCTGAGACCAAAATTGCACTCTGAACCATTGATACACACTATGAATAGCTTCTGATCATCAAGAGCAATGACCAAAACACCAGAATAGTCATCCGTTCGTGCATTTCCACGACACAATGCTGAGCTGCTGTCTCATACAGACAATAATTTTACATTTTGGACTCAATAGTATAGGAGACCTTTATATCTTGTGGCATGAATAAAGAATGTATACTAACATGGTCAAGTTCACCTTGAATAACTCATAATTCATTGTGTATTTATTTATTAGGTTGTTGTGTTTAAGTTGCCTGTAAAGCTGCAAAAGTAATAATTTAATTGTTCTGGTCTCAGTACATATGAAAAATTAAACAATTTTAACTCAACTATAACCATATAAACCATATAACCATATAACAATTACAGCACGGAGACAGGCCCTCTCGGCCCTTCCAGTCTGTGCGACCATTTGTTTTCCCCTAGTCCCATCTACCTGCACTCAGACCATACCCCTCCATTCCCTTCACGTCCATATACATATCCACTTTACTTTTAAATGTTAAAATCGATCCTGCCTCCACCACCTCTGCTGGAAGCTCATTCCACACAGCCACCACCCTCTGAGTAAAGAAGTTCCCACTCACATTACCCCTAAACTTCTGTCCCTTAATTCTCATGTCATGCCCTCTTGTTTGAATCTTCCCTACCCTCAATGGGAAAAGCTTATCCACGTCAACTCTGTCTATCCCTTTCATCATTTTAAAGACCTCAATCAAGTCCCCCCTTAACCTTCTGCGCTCCAAAGAATAAAGACCTAACTTGTTCAACCTTTCTCTGTAACATAGTTGCTGGAACCCTGGCAACATTCTAGTAAATCTCCTCTGTACTCTCTCTATTGTGTTGACATCCTTCCTATAACTAGGCGACCAGAATTGTACACCATACTCCAGAATTGGTCTTACCAATGCCTTGTACAATTTTAACATTACTTCCCTACTCCTATATTCAATGCTCTGATTTATAAAGGCCAGCACACCAAAGGCTTTCTTTACCACCCTATCTACATGCGATTCCACCTTCAGGGAACTATGCACAGTTATTCCTAGATCCCTCTGTTCCACAGCATTCCTCAATTCCCTACCATTTACCATGTACGTCCTATTTTGATTTGTCCTGCCAAGATGTAGCACTTCACACTTATCAGCATTAAACTCCATCTGCCATCTTTCAGCCCACTTTTCCAAATGGCCCAAATCTCTCTGTAGACTTTGAAAATGTACTTCACTATCCACAACACCACCTATCTTAGTATCATCTGCATACTTACTTATCCAATTTTCCACCCCATCATCCAGATCATTGATGTACATGACAAACAACAGTGGACCCAACACAGATCCCTGAGGCACCCCACTGGTCACCGGCTTCCAACCTGACAAACAGCCATCCACCATTACTCTCTGACATCTCCCATTCAGCCACTGTTGAATCCATCTTGCTACTCCGCCATTAACACCCAAAAATTGAACCTTCTGAACCAACCTTCCATGGGGAACCTTGTCAAAGGCCTTACTGAAATCCACATAGACAACATCCACTGCTTTACCCTCATCAATTTCCCTAGTTTCTGCTTCAAAAAATTCAAGAAGGTTTGTCAAACATGACCTTCCAGGCACAAATCCATGTTGACTGTTTCCTGATCAGACCCTGTTTATCCAGATGCTTATATATATTATCTCTAAGTATCCTTTCCATTAATTTGCCCACCACTGACGTCAAACTAATAGGTCTATAATTGCTAGGTTTATTCTTTGAGAACTCTTGAACATGGATTTATAGAATAGCTCAATGTGATTTCCAGACATCCCAAAGTACTTCTGTTTCAATGATTTACTCACGCATCACCACTGGCAAACAAGGCATCCAATGCCTGCCACCCTGATTTATTCCCACTCTGGTCCCTGTCTTTCAATCAACTTTCAATCCGTCACTCCGAGTGCAATCTGTTTTAATACTGCGCACTAATCTTTCTATGAGCCTTTATTAAAAGCTCTATGAATCCCTAGTGCAGCCCATCTACTAGTTTTCCCTTATCTATTCTACAGTTACTTCAGTAGATTTTTCAAAAACAATCTCTCTTTCAGAAATCGATGCTGACTTTGTTGAATCACCTTGATATTTTCAGTCCTAAAGCCATAGAGTGATGCAGTATGGAAACAGGCCCTTCAGCCCAACTTGCCCACACTGGCCAACGTGTCCTAGCTACACTAGTCCCACCTGCCTGTGTTTGGATCATATTCCTCCAAATCTGTCCTATCCGTGTACCTGTCTAACTGCTTCTTAAACATTGGGATAGTCCCCAGCCTCAACTACCTTCTCTGGCAGCTTCTTTCAAAGACCCACCACCCATTGTGTGGAAAAATTGTCCCTCAGATTCCTATTAATTCATTTCCCCATTCACCTTAAACCTAAGTTCTCCAATAGCAAAGTTTATAAGAAGCCTCCATCATGTTCTCTAATAACAATCTGGAGTTTGTAGTTTTCTGTTTCAATTTTTAAATAATGGGATTACATTTATCATTCTCCAAAATGTACGAATCCACCTACAATTTATCGATTTCTGGAAAATTATATCCACTAGTCCCACAGCTACCTCTACTTGTACCCTGGGATGAAAATTATCAAGCTCTGGAGTATTATTAGCTATCAGTATGTCCCCAAATTTGAGAAAGGACATTCTTGCTATTGAGGGAGTGCAGCATAGATTCATGAGGTTAATTCCCAGGATGGCGGGACTGTCATATGCTGAGAGAATGGAGCAGCTGGGCTTGTACACTCTGGAGTTTAGAAGGATGAGAGGGAATCTCATTGAAACATATAAGATTGTTAAGGATTTGGACACGTTAGAGGCAGGAAACATGTTCCCGATGTTCAGGGAGTCCAGAACCAGGGGCCTCAGTTTAAGAAAAAGGGGTAAGCCATTTAGAACGGAGATAATGAAACACTTTTTCACACAGAGAGTTGTGAGTCTGTGGAATTCTCTGCCTCAGAGGGAGGTGGAGGCCGGTTCTCTGGATACTTTCAAGAGAGAGCTGGATAGGGTTCTTGAATATAGCGGAGTCAGGGGATATGGGAAGAAGGCAGGAACAGGGTACTGATTGTGGGCCTGAAGGGCCAAATGGCCTACTCCTGTCAGTACCATTGTCAGTACCATTAGTTTGCCCAACAAATTTGCCCAGAAAACTATTTCCTTATTAATTTCCATTTCTTTGAGATCCTAGTCTTTAACCTCAGAACAGTTCACTTACTTAAGCACTGATTCAAATAGAGACTTCATGCTAAAGTGTGTGATTCTGGTGGATTAACAGGAAAGAATGTGTAGTCTATGCCACTAGAGTACAGCTAGAAGTGAAGATTAAAATGTACCTTGAATCGTTGAAGGGAAAGGTCAGGCTTCCATTACCTTTCACCTTTTTATGTTCCTGAGCAGGCAGATTTATCAGACAGATTTGCTAACATTCATTTTCTATGCATTTCACCACTTTTGTCTGTTGTATTTTGGTTTATTTTGGGCATGACTAAACGTGAACATACAGGAAAACAAACAATTTCTCCAAACCTATATTCTCCAATCTGTTAAATTGGAGCCAAGAAGTTGCTATGACACACAAAATGAATCATACTATTGGTTTGAGTTACAGAGTAATAGAGTGATATAGCACGGAAGCAGCTCTTTCGGTTACACTTGTTTATGCCCATCTAGTCCCATTTACTTGTAAATGGTCCATATCCGTCCAACCCATTTTTATTCACACACCTGTCTAAATATATTTAAAGTATTGCAATTGTATCCTGGATTGTGCCATATACCCACCACCATCTGTGTAAAAAGTTGTTCCTCGGGTCCTTGTTAAATCTTTCCCTTCTCACCTTAAATCTAGAACTTCTAATTTAAAATTCCACAACCCTGAGAAAAATATACGCCCTTCATATATGTGTGTTTCTGTAAAATGCAGCACTCAGTCATGAAACTGAAGGTCTCCAAACATCCAGGTTATTTTCCAGTTTTTTTGTAATAATCCCATTGTTTCATATCCTGTATTGTAAGTAGTACAGATCATGGTGTATAGCCAAAATAAAGAGATGAAGCAAAAATAAATAAATCTGTATCTACAAAGAAAAATATCAGATATGCCTTTTTTTTGTGACATTTTTCAAACAGGATTTCATCAAAATTTAGGCTGATTTATACGAAAGATTGCAATAATTAACTATGTAAGCTATATTCTGATTTTACTTCGGAGTCACGTGAGTGACTACGTGAAGACCCGCCTCACGCTGGCAACGGCATGACGTCAACGCTGACGGCGCGAGGAGGAGCTGCAGTAAGGAGCAGCTCCTCGGCAGCGGTCGGAACGGCCCGCAGGTAAGTGAAGTTACACCGGGGCGTTTTTTTAGGTTACGCTGGGTGGCTCCAGCAAAACGAAACTAAAAAGAAAATTTAGAGCCACGTTTAACGTGCTGATTGAGCACTGATTATTAAAGAAAAATGGAGAAATCGGGAAAGAAGTTTTCGCAGGTAAAAAGATGTTCCCGGGGTGAAAGTAAAAATACGGGACGCGAAGTTAGTGCGGACCCGGTTCCGATACCGTTGGCCGCTGATGTACCCGATAGTGAGTTTCCAGATTCTCCAGAAATAATGACCACGGAGGAAAATGTTCCTAAAAAATGCAAAAAGAAATCTGAGAGGCCCGTGGTTTCTGATGACTCTGATATTGAAAGACCTCCAGACAATAAAACTATGTGGCTAAAAATGGAGCATATGGAGAAAGTTCTCCAAACAATAATGAGACAAGGGTCAGAGTACCCAGATGAATCCCAAAAAATCCCTGAGGGTTTGAATATGATGAATATGGCTGTGGGCCAAGTTGGGAATATGATACTCCGGACCCAGGATTTGGGCTGGAAGAAGTCTCATGGGATGATATCCCAATTGATTTAGGGCTGCAGAAGGCAGTCCCTGCTGGTGGCTATATGGCTTTTGAAAGCACACCACAAAGTAAAAAGAAAAGGCCTAATGTGCCTGGGATAGCACAAGATTTTGCTATACCTGAAGGAAGTGGTGAGGCTATGGAAGAAATCCTAGCTGCAAACATAAATTATATGGTATCTCACCAACTTCACAGTTCTGTGATGAATGAAACATCAGAATTATATAAAGCTCCAAGAAATTGTGCCTCATTGGAAGTACCTACGGTGAATCCGATGATATGGACGTCTATGACTCCAAGTATGAGAGCCCTAGAAGTGAAGTTTCAAAAGGTGCTCAAATTAATTTCTGCCGCCATTACGGCCTATGGCAGGCAAATGGAGAATCTGGAAATGGAAAAGATTCAAAAGGATACTTTGGGCTTATTATGTAATTCATTCTATGAAATTAATTGCATGAGGAAAATGGCGATTCGGCCCATATTTCACCTAGATTTGCAAGCCTGTGTCAAGAAAGTGGAGTTCAAGCTCCTGGGTATTTGTTTGGAGAAAATCTGCCGAAACAGCTGAAAGAGTTGGATGAAGAAGCTAAATATTTTAGCAATGTTAAACCTTTTGTTTTTGGACAAAGAAGGGGTTTTTCGACCCGAAGGGGTTTCGATTTCCGTTATAGAAGCAGAAGTTTGACACGAAAATACTATCGTGCTGTGCAGGCAAGTGCTTCCCTGTATTCGGGAAGAAGGAGACCACCACGCTCATACGCAGAGGTATTAAAGACTTATGTACTTAAAGAAACTGTGGATGACTCTCCAGTTGGAGGGAGATTGCAAAAGTTTTATAATGCCTGGCTTAACATTACTTCTGATCGATATGTATTACAAGCAGTTTTCGGGAGCCATTATTATTTTTAAAGAAGGGGTTAATCCTCCTGTACAGAATAGACCTGCTTATGCTTATGTGTTTTCTGCAGAGGAAAGAATGGAGATTAATGTGGAAATTGACAAATTATCTGGAAAAGGCGTAATTGAAAAGACTTATGAACATAAGCATCAATTTGTCTCTAATATATTTCGAAGAGATAAAAAAGATGGTGGTTGCAGAATTATTCTGGACCTTACAGATCTGAATAAGTTTGTAGAATACAAACATTTTAAGATGGAGACATTTAGTACTGCAAAATATCTTATTTCAGCAGGGTGTTATATGGCTAAGATTGATTTGAAGGATGCCTATTATTCTGTAGCAATTCATCAATGCTTCAGGAGGTATTTAAAATTTAATTGGCTGGGACAATTATGGCAGTTTAAAGCTTTACCAAATGGATTGAGTTCGGCTCCTAGACTCTTTACAAAACTGTTGAAACCAGTTTTAGCCCAATTAAGAGCACAGAAACACATTGTTATGGCTTATCTGGATGATATTCTGATCATTAGTGATACTCAAGAGTCAGCTGAGCACTCAGTTTCAGTTACTAAAGCTTTGTTTTAAAAGCTAGGGTTTTTGATTCATCCAATTAAGTCCCAGCTGCAGCCAGCACAATCAATTAACTTTTTGGGGTTTGTAATTAACTCAGTGACTATGTTAGTTACTTTGCCAACAGAGAAGGTCAATGACATCTTGATGACTTGTAATTACCTCATTCACAAACCTTATCCCTCCATCCGAGAAGTGGCAAAAACCATTGGGAAACTGGTAGCAGCATTTCCGGCAGTGGAATTTGGTCCATTACATTATCAAAATCTTCAAAGGGACAAAACAAGGGCTCTTAAGGAGAAGGCAGGGCACTTTGACAGGCCTGTGCAATTAACAAAAAGAAGCCGTGTTGGAATTACAATGGTGGGTTGAAAATGTCCCACAAGCTGCTAAGAATATCATGATTAAACAACCTGAAATGGTTTTACAAACGGATGCTAGTGCTCTCGGATGGGGGGCTACAGATTCGTCCTCCAGTTGTGGAGGTAGATGGAAAGCTCAAGAAGAAGCGTTTCTTCAAGTTTATGGTATTAACTATTTGGAGTTATTGGGTGCTTTTTATGGACTTAAAGCATATTGTTGTGCTAAACAGGGTCTACATGTGTTAATACAGTTAGACAATAAAACGGCTGTTGCATACATTAATCACATGGGGGGAGTTAGGTCAGTATCATGTGATTCTCTGGCCAATGAGATATGGCAATGGTGTATTGGTCGCCAAATATGGATTTCAGCAAGCTACATTCCGGGTAAGGACAATGTGGTAGCAGATGAAAGGTCCAGGATTTTTAAAGATAATACGGAATGGATGCTTAAGCCAGCAATATTTAAGAATATTGTAAACCAATTTGGGTTGCCAGAAATAGATTTGTTTGCATCTAGGCTTAATCATCAGTTGCCTACTTATGTGTCTTGGGAACATGATCCAGATGCAGTAGCAGTAGATGCTTTTTCATTACACTGGGGAAAGATGTTCTTTTATGCTTTTCCACCATTTGCTTTGATTCAGAGATGCTTGAAGAAGATAGAACAAGATTCTGCTTCTGGATTGTTGGTAGTTCCAAATTGGCCAACTCAACCTTGGTTCCCAGTAATGCTGAATATGATTAAAGAACCATATATGTCGATTCCTAACTGTAGTGATATCTTGACTAATCCGGTAACTAAAGAGATTTACCCATTGTATGCATATATGAATTTGTTAATCTGCAGGTTTTGACCAGACCACTACAGGAGCTGGGATTGTCGGACCAAACTATGAAAGTTATGGTTGCATCATGGCGCAATAGCACACAAAAGCAATATATGACACATATTACGAAATGGGAAGACTTTTGCACACAGTCAAATATTTCTTATGATACTGTAAATATTGTAAATGTTTTGGAATTCCTTGCCAATTTGCATTTTCAGCAACATTTAAGTTACAGTGCCATTAACACTGCACGCAGTGCTTTCGTCCTATTTAGGGCTTATGACTGATCAGAGATCAATTGGGTCGCATCCATTAATATCTAGATTCATGAAAGGAATCTTTAATATTAATCCACCCAAACCAAGATACACAGAGATTTGGGATGTGAGCATTGTACTTACGCTACTTAGACAATGGACTCCAATTGAAAGGGTTGACATTGGAAAGATTGACATTGAAATTAGTCATGTTAATGTCACTGGTCTCAGCTCAAAGAGTGCAAACTTTACAAATGTTGCGTTTAGACTGTATGCATGTGACTACAGATAATGTTGTGTTCTATGTTTACGAGTTAATCAAACAAAGCAGACCAGGGAGATCTGGAACAAAGGTAACCTTTCAAGCTTATCATATTGATCCTACTTTGTGTGTGGTTAAACATTTGAACGAATATATTAAAGTTACTGACACCCTTCGAGGAAATGAAAAAGCGTTAATGGTTATGCACAAAAAACCACACACAAAAGCTTCAGTTCAAACTATCTCAAAATGGTTGAAACAGGTGTTGGTTTTAGCGGGAGTAGACACTGATGTGTTCAAATCTCACTCCACCAGGCGGCAGCTACGTCCGCGGCGAAGGGGCGGGACGTACCCCTCGAGCATATTTTAAAAGTCGCAGGTGGAGTAAAGAAGAAACTTTCTCAAAGTTCTACAATAAACCTGTTCACCACTATGACAAGCATTGGACACGCGGTGTTGGGAGCACTATAATCACCTGCTTTGTTTACTATTAATTGCTATAATCAATGGTGTAGTCACTTCTATCTTTTATCACTTGTAATCATTTTCCCTCAGATATAAGGAGGGTTATTATATGGTCTTTAAACCATTAAAAAGTTAATTGTGAAATGATCTAACATTAGTCTGGTTTCTCATGTATGTGTTTACTTAGCCGGACTGTCGTACGGATTGATTCTACGACATAAAAAACACAGAAAGCTTTAAAATCTTCACGTAGTCACTCACGTGACTCCGAAGTAAAATAGTAAGATTAAACAAGAACTTACCAGTTCGAAGTTTGATCGTTATTTTATGAGGAGTTACGATGAGGGATTACGTGCCCTCCGCTCCCACCCTCATAAAATAAATGATCAAATGGTAGTTCTGAGTCTTTTATGAGCCTTACTATGTTACTCCGGCTTTTGGTGTTTCTGTGTTTTTCATGCCGCTGCTTTGAAGTATGCCGTTGCCAGCGTGAGGCGGGGTCTTCACGTAATCCCTCATCGTAACTCCTCATAAAATAACGATCAAACTTCGAACTGGTAAGTTCTTTGTTTAATCTTACTATTATGCTTATGATTTTTGTCGTTTATCACCCAATAAGGATTTTCTGATGCCCTAAGTTTTTGCAGCAGAATGTAAGTAGCAGAGTCCATTTGGTCACATGTGAAATGTATGTAACTGCTTTTATATTTATTGTTTTTTTTTATTGTTTTATATTTCATGTTTAAGCTTTCCTTTGAAATACTTAATAATGAAATTGAACTTAAAAATCATGAAATAAACATCTAGTTTGCTCATCTATTTTAACAAATGTCTCATTCTGATGTCCCCCCCATTGTCTCACGTTGTCAATGCTAATAACGGGTATTTTTTTGCACTCGTCGCGGTTAAAAACAATTTCAAACAACGTGATTATTATGACCCTGGCGTGAACTACGGGCCTCGTAGTGGGCTAGGTGCCGACAATTTGTAAGGGAGCTTAGAAATCAGTAAGTGTCCCATATGTCTTATATGTCATAAATAAAAAAAGATTCTCGTTTTTTTTTCAATTTTTGAAATCATTACATTTTGGTCAAATTTGGGTTGATTTTGATCACAAATTAGCTCATAATTATCATTGGTAGGCCCATTTTGAATGCTCTGGTATTTCATTATGATTTAATAACTTTCAATTTGGCTACCCATGTCACAGGTTGGTACCCATATTTACAGAAACACCTATATATACATTTCACCACCCCTTAGTCTCTATACTCCAGAGAAAAACAAAACATGCAGACTATCTAGCCTTCATTCATAACTTAAGCTCTCAAGTCCCTGTATCATACACATTAATCTGTTATGCACCCTTTCCATGTAATGATATCCTTTCTGTAGCTGGGTGAACAGATCTACACAAGGTACTGCTAATGTGGTTTCACCAATGACATACAATTGTAACTCCAGCTCTTGTACTCAGTTCCCTGTAAACTAAAGAGATGTGTGCCAAACACTTTCGTAGCCACTCTGTTTATTGAGCTCAATTCCAGCTGTTATTCCTTGGCACACTTCCGCAGTTCATTTGAATCCTATTGTAATCTTAGTTTACTTTCTTCACTGTGCACTACGCCACAAATTTTGTGTCATCTGCAAAATTAGTAATCATGTTACCAACTTTGTCATCCAAATGATTAATACAGATGAAAAACACCAGTGGACCCAGCACCGTTCCATGTGGCACTCCACAGTCACAGCTTCCAAGCTGAGTAACAACCCTCTTTTCACCAAGACCATTTTATATCCATTTGACTATCTCACCCTGGATCTCATATGATTCAACCTTGCAGACCAGCCTATCATGACGGACCATGTCAAAGGCTTTGCCAAACTCCATGTGAACAACATCTACTACCTTTTTCTCATCAGTCTTGTTTGTGACTTCCTTAAAAAACGACATCAAATTTATGAGATATTGGCTGCTGATTAGAAAATGGCTTGAGTACATTTGCAAGCAAAAGTTTTACATTTACAATTGACAAATCACCATTAAATCCCTAATTCCTGGATAGTAATATACTGGTTGACATATGGCATGCCCATTGTTCAATTCACTAGGCTGAAAAATAAATAATTTAGTTGAAAAGTTATCATTTTAAAATGTTAAAACCTTGTCATTCTCCACAGGCTCTATCAGACCATTTGAGTACAACCTGGATATTACAATCAATTTCAAATTTTCAGCATCTACTATCGTTGGGGAATGAACATTAATCTCACTGGCCTCCCAAAAGAACTCTCAGATTACTTCAGTAAATTCAACTCAGTACCCAACTTCAGACGATTTACATCAGGCTTCATCTATGTATTCCAACTCACCAAATTCCCTACTTTTTTTCTAATGCGTGGTTTAGTGAATTAGAAAGAATGGAACAATTTTATTGAAACATGCTAATTTCTGACTACTTAAAACCAGAATGATAATTATTCAGGCATGGTGAAATGAACATTATCCACTAATGGTCCTAAAACACCCCTATCCAGAAAGTGGTAATTATAAAATAGCAAAGCCATGTCATCAGCTGCAAACAGTTTATCAAAGGATAGCTGCGGTAATGTTTTTGCCAAATGCATTAATTAATTTAAAAATAACCTTCTGATATATGGGGTGAATTTTAATTTGGAAAGTGTTGGCTTGGGTCAGGTAAGATGCTAAAATGCTTGAAACCTAAAAACCTGACCGCAGTTTTCCACTGATGTTCAGGTTTAATGAGGGAGAATAAAGGGTGGACATTTACTCCAGTCTTCGATGATGAGTTGAGAATTTAAAGAAAATTAAATGTATTTGTATGTTTAACAACATTTTGGGAAATATGATAGTTGAGGGGGGTAAGGACAGCTTTGAAGGAAAGCTAAATACTTATTCGCTACATTTGAGCCAGAGGATTAGAATAACCACCTTGCAAACATGCAAAAATCCTGCAATAAAAGTGAAGATTGTCCAAAGCTTCAAGTTCCCAAGTATCACTAACAATTTTTTCCTGGATCAAACTCAATTATCTCCTCCATAACACCAATGCCTCTACTTGTACAGAAGACAATGGAAGTTAGGCATATCTCCAATAACTCTTGCATCTTCTACTAATGTATCCTATGGATGTGCATCACAGCTAGATTTTGACAACATACCTGCCCAAATCCGCAAGAAATTTGCAGAGTGATGAAAGGCTAAATGTGACATCTTTCAACTAGTGCATGAACAGCAAACACGCGGGTCCTTGACAAGGTCAGAACTGGGTCCAACAGCATAGATTCCACGACAATTGGGAGTTTCCTCCAGCCGCAGCCTTCATCTGCCTTCTCACTGTTGTGTTGTTATCTGCTGGCCAGTCATTATAGAAACATAGAAACATAGAAAATAGGTGCAGGAGTAGGCCATTCTGCCCTTCGGGTTTGCACCGCCATTCAATATGATCATGGCTGATCATTCAACTCAGCATCCTGTACCTGCCTTCTCTCCATACCCCCTGATCCCTTTAGCCATAAGGGCCACATCTAACTCCCTCTTAAATACAGCCAATGAACTGGCCCCAACTACCTTCTGTGGCAGAGAATTCCACAGACTCACCACTCTCTGTGTGAAAAATGTTTTCCTCATCTCGGTACTAAAGGAATTCCCCCTTATCCTTAAACTGTGACCCCTTATTCTGGACCTCCCCAACATTGGGAACAATCTTCCTGCATTTAGCCTGTCCAACCCCTTAAGAATTCTGTAAGTTTCTATAAGTTTCTATAGGTTTCCTCAATCTTCTAAATTCTAGCGAGTACAAGCCAAGTCTATCCAGTCTTTCCTCATATGAAAGTCCTGACATCCCAGGACTCAGTCTGTGAACATTCTCTGTACCCCCTCTATGGCAAGAATGTCCTTCCTCAGATTTTGGAGACCAAAACTGTATGCAATACTCCAGGTGTGGTCTCAGCAAAACCCTGTACAACTACAGTAGAACCTCCCTGCTCCTATACACAAATAAATTTGCTATGAATGCTATCATACCATTTGCTTTCTTCACTGCCTGCTGCACCTGCAATGCCTACTTTCAATGACTGGCGTACCATGACAGACCCAGGTCTTGGTGCATCTCCCCTTTTCCTAATCGGCCACCACTCAGATAATAGTCTACCTCCTGTTTTTGCCACCAAAGTGGATAACCTCAAAATATACACATTATAAAATACTGCACAATTATACTGCCATGCATTTGCCCACTCACCCAGCCTATCCAAGTCACATTGCAGCCTCCTAGTATCCTCCTCACACCTAACACTTCCCCCCAGCTTCGTGTCATCTGCAAACGTGGAGATGTTGCATTCAATTCCCTCGTCCAAATCATTAATATATATTGTAAATAGCTGAGGTCCCAGCACTGAGCCTTGCGTACTCCACTAGTCACTGCCTGCCATTCTGAAAAGGACCCATTTACTCCTACCCTTTGCTTCCTGCCTGCCAGCCAGTTCTCTATCCACATCAATACTGAACCACCAATACCGTGTGCTTTAAGTTTTTTATACTATCTCTTATGTGGGACCTTGGTCGAGAGCCTTCTGAAATTCCAGATACAACACATCCGCTGGTCTCCCTTATCCACTCTGCTAGTTACATCCTCTCCCCCCCATCGAAAAATTCTATAAGATTCGTCAGACATGATTTACCTTTCGTAAATCCATGTTGACTTTGTCTAATGATTTCACCACTTTCTAAATGAACACAATCACATTCACATCACCACACTTTTCTAAATGTGCTGTTATATCATTATCTATCTATCATAGATAATATCCCCATCTTTATATATATATATCTATTTGAAACTCTAGAATCAAATCAAAATATATCCTGATATATCCCCCACTAACTTTTCTTATATATCAATTCGTAATTCCCCGTTTTTTCTCTCTCCCCCTCCTTTTTTAAAAATTGTTTTACATTAGCTACCCTCCAATCTCAGTAACTACTCCAGAATCTAAGAGTTTTGAAAAATTTTATCACTAATGCATCCACTATTTCTGTGGCTACTTCCTTGAGTACTCTGGGATGCAGCCTATCTGGCCCTGGGGATTTATCGCCCTTTATCCATTCAATTTACCCAACACCACTTCCCAGCTAACCTGGAGTTCACTCAGTTCCTCCGTTTTATTTGATCCCCAGTGCTAGAGTTGCTGCCTTACAGCGCCAGACACCCAGGTTCAATCCTGACATGTGCTCTCTGCATGGAGTTTGCACGTTCTAAAACCTGTGACCACATGGTTTTCTCTGGGTGCTCTGCTTCCTCCCACATTCCAAAAGAGTCCAGTGTTTGTGGGTGAATAGCTTCTGTTAATTGTCCTTATGTGTAGGATAGAACTAGTGTAAGGGGACTCGGTGGGCAGATGGGCCTGTTGCCATGCTGTATCTCTAAACTAAACTAAACTAAATGCAATTTTGGGACCACCGTGGCGTCCTAGGAAACATATAGCAAAACATAATAAAGCAAAAGCACAGCTGTTCTCCAGAAGCCATGTTATAAGTGCATTTTTTGAACTAATGACTTACATAGAGTCATATTCGTATAGGGCACAGATACCATGGCCACATCATTCTAGTCCTTTTTGCCCATCTGCAGTAATCCTATTCTGTATCGTTCACGTTTTGCCTATTGAAGTGCATGCCTAAATGCCTCTTAAATCCAGTATTTGTTTCTTGATTCCACCTCTTCCGATGGCAGGAAGTACTGTATAAAACTATATGTATAATAAGTTTAAGTATAAACCTTAATCATCAGAACCTCTTTAAAACTCCTTCTCACAAACATCTTTGATTTTAGAAAGATGATAACAATCATAATAGCTTTCAGTTATACAGTCCCTCAAATATAGAAAATCTCCCGAAGGCTCTTCATTGAAAAGATGATGCTGGTGCATAATAATTTTAATGTTTGCTGAATATATTAAATCATTTTGCTATTTTGATGTCCTGATCCACTGTGCAATATAACCAGTATAAACATAATAACTCTTTTCTTTTCCTCGGTAATTTTAATGGTTTCGTCGTCGCCAAGGAATCTCACATGTTTATTTTTTTAAAACAAATTAAGTAGTATTTAAATATCATTAGAGTAATAGTGCGCCAAGGTGACGGTAGCAGTAGAGCTACTGCCTTATGATGCCAGAGACCCGGGTTTGAATCCTGACAACGGGTGCTGTCAATATGGAGTTAGTACATTCTCCCCGTGACCTGGGTTTTCTCGGTGAACTTTGGTTTCCCTCCCACGCTCCAAAGACGCACAGGTTTGTAGGTTAATTGGATTGGTATAAATGCACAATTGTCCCTAGTGTGTGTAGGGTAGTGTTAATGATGGTGATCGCTTGTTCGGCGCGACTCGGTGGGCCGAAGGATCTGTTTCCGCTATGTATCTTTAAACTAAACTAAATAGAATAGGAAAAAATAGTCAAAGAAAGAAAACTAAAAGACATTACCTTCATATAGTCCATCTGAAGGTAAATGTCTTTTAGTTTTCTTTCTTTAATCATTTTAACACAGTCTGGAAATTGAGTTAATTGAATGTAAGTGATAGAGTTATACAGTATAAGAACAGGCTGGTGAGCCCAACTCGTCAATGCCGATCAAGGTGCCCCCATCTAAGTTAGTCCCATTTGCCCATGTTTGGCCTATATCCTTCTTAACCTTTCCGATCCATGCAGCTTTAAATGCTGTTATGGTACCTGCCTCAAATACTGCCTTAGGCAGCTCGCTCCATAATCACAAGGTAACATACAAAATATTGTTACAACCAAGTCAGGTTTCAAGGCTTGGTGTCAATGTAATCAAATTGGATAAGTAAGTATGCAGATGATACTAAGATAGGTGGTGTTTGTGGATAATGAAGTAGATTTTCAAAATTTACAGAGAGATTTGGGCCATTTGGAAAAGTGGGCTGAAAGATGGCAGATGGAGTATAATGCTGATAAGTGTGAAGTGCTACATCTTGGCAGGACAAATCAAAATAGGACGTACATGGTAAATGGTAGGGAATTGAGGAATGCTGTGGAACAGAGGGATCTAGGAATAACTGTGCATAGTTCCATGAAGGTGGAATCGCATGTAGATAGGGTGTAAAGAAAGCCTTTGGTGTGCTGGCCTTTATAAATCAGAGCATTGAATATAGGAGTAGGGAAGTAATGTTAAAATTGTACAAGGCATTGGTAAGACCAATTCTGGAGTATGGTGTACAATTTTGGTCGCCTAGTTATAGGAAGGATGTCAACAAAATAGAGAGAGTACAGAGGAGATTTACTAGAATGTTGCCAGGGTTCCAGCAACTATGTTTACAGAGAAAGGTTGAACAAGTTAGGTCTTTATTCTTTGGAGCGCAGAGGTTAAGGGGGGACTTGATTGAGGTCTTTAAAATGATGAAAGGGATAGACAAGTTGATGTGGATACGTTTTTTTTTCCCATTGAGGGTAGGGAAGATTCAAACAAGAGGGCATGACATGAGAATTTAAGGGACAGAGGTTTTGGGGTAACGTGAGGGGAACTTCTTTTACTCAGAGGGTGGTGGCTGTGTGGAATCAGCTTCCAGCAGAAGTGTTGGAGGCAGGATCGATTTTAACATTTAAGAGTAAAGTGGATAGGTATATAAACGTGAAGGGAATGGAGGGGTATGATCTGAGTGCAGGTAGATGGGACTAGGGGAAAACAAATGGTCGGCACAGACTGGAAGGGCCGAGAGGGCCTGTTTCCGTGCTGTAATTGTTATATGGTTATATGGTTATATGGTTATTATCATAGTAAGAGAGTGCTTTAAAGGAGGAGAACAGCAGGAATATAAATATTATTTTGAAGTTGGCAGGGTACACTGAGTGAAATAAGGATCACTTCTCTAGGTCGCAACTTCTCAGCTTTTCAAAATTTGAATTAAGTGCGTCTGATGAAGGTTTGTTGATGAAACAAAACTAAATGGAATAGTGAGTTAAGAGGAGAACACAAACAATCTGGATGTGTGCAGATTAAGTAAATGGACAAGAACATGGCAAATGAATTATAATGTGTGACACTACAAATTATTCATTTTAGTAGGAATAATAAAAAAAGTTGAATATTTTTCAAATGATAAGACATGACTAAATGTTGCTGTACAATGGGATCTTGACATGTTCGTTCACAGAGCAGAAGAAATTAACATTCAGGTTCAGCAAGCAATTAAAAAAGCAAACGGTATGTTGGATTAATTGCAAGGGATTTGGAGTACAAGGGCAAAGAACTCTTGTCGCAGTTTGTGCAGAGCTTTGGTGAGACTTCTCTCGAGTACTGTGTGCTGTTTTATTCACCGTGCCTAAGGAAGTATATGCCTTGGAGTCATTTCAATGCTGATTCACAAGATTGATTTCCGCTGATTGCTGGGAAGGTGGATTGTTCTATGATGAGAGATTGAGTGAGATTAGTCTATATTCACCAGAATTTGGAAGAATGAAAGGTGATCTTGAAGCTAATAATATTCTGAGATGGACTGAGGCTGAGAAGCCATTTCCTTTTGTTTGAATGCCAAAACTAGAAGGCGTAGACTCATGATAAGTGGTCGACAATTTAGGACTAAAATTAGGAGAAATGCCTTACTCGGAAGGTTGTAAGTCATTGGACTTGTCTATCCCAAGGGGTTGTAGGTGCTCAGTCATTGAACATTTTCAAGACAGAGATCAATAGTTTCTTGGACACTAAATGAATCAAAGGACATGAGGATCGAGCAGTAAAGTGGATTTGAGATTGTGGATCAGCGCTAGCATTATTGAATTATGGAGCAGACTTGAGGGATTAAATGATCTATTCCAGCTTCTGTGTCTCCTTGGCATATTAGATTTCTGTCATTTGTGATAGATACAGGAAAGGAACACCATTAATTCTTCTACCCCCCTCCCTCCCAACCCACCCCAGTTATTATCTCCTATTAAACCAAACTATTCACAATCTTTCCTAATATTGCATAAAGCTAATCCTCTTCCCACATTCCAAGAACATCTTTCACGGAACTGCCAGTAAAAATTGTCCCTGCTTCAATACTAAAATATCTTTTACTGAAGACATCTTCTCTGACTATCCAATTGCATTTTCCATCTCTTTCCTTCTCAATGCCACTGTGGCCTTGAGATTGTGATTCACTACTCCTTTATCTGCATTCTCAAACAAAGTGGACCAGCCCTCACCGATCTAATTGAATACATTGCTGTGAAGCATTTTGGGATGGTTTTCAATGCTGGAAACAATGGTCTTTGGTTCAATGGTTCAATGGTACTCTATTGTCACATGTAGAATAGAAGAATAGAACAATAGAATAGAATGCCTTTTATTGTCATTCAAACAACTTGGTTTGAACAAAATTGCAATTTCTACAGTTCTTTTACATTACAAAAAAAACCTAAGACCCACACTTTAACACAGTTTACATAAACATCCATCATAGTGAGTCTCCAACACCTCCTCACTGTGATGTAAGGCAGTCTTATCTCTTCCCTTTGTTCTTCACCCGCGTCCAGCAGTCCAACTGAAGCATCTAGGCGAACTGGGGCTCCAATGTTAAAGCCCTCGGCGGAAATGGTAAGTCCCTGTGGCCATTAGGCCACGCCGGGTGATGTTAGGCCCCGGCTCCATGCCCTTTAAACCCACGTTCAAGCAGTCCAACTGGGGCTCTGATGTTAGAGCCCCAGGCGGACGATGGTATGTCCGTGGCTGCTAACTCCCGCGGGGCGATGCTAGGCCCCGCTCCGTGCCCTTAAACCCCGCGATTCCAGCGGGAGAAGTTGCCGTTACGGGAGCTACGAAAAGCGGTCTCCCACCAGGGACTGCGAGCTCCGATGTTCCTGTCCACCAGGCCTGCAGCCGGAGCTTCCGAAGCTCCAAAGTTGGGTCGCAGCCAAGCACCGCCACAGCTCTCCCGCTCCGAAGACGGCCAGCTCAGCGATGTGAGGTTCGCAGGCTCCACGACTGGAGCCCTCATGTTGGTCCCGGTTGGAAGCCGCCGCCGGCTCCACGATGTTAGGCCCAACGACACCGGAGACCGACAGGTAAAAAGTCGGGTCCCCGTACGGGTAAGAGATTAACGGTTTTCCCCACATCCCCCCATACACCCCCCACATATACACAGCTAAAAAATCATAAAAACTAATCTCAAGACATACATTTAACAAGACAAAAATTAAAAAAAGACGACGACTGTAGTCGAGCTGCTGCCTTTAAGTGCCGCCACAACCACCGAGATACAGCAAAATTCATTTTTTTGTACACAATTCAGTAAAATCTTAGTATACATAAATGATCATACCTAAGTGCAAGAGTGTAAAAATAGTAGATTACACTAGCGTTGCCACATTTCCAGCATCATTTTGTATCATTTAGGCAGTCTGAAGAACAGTCAACCATCCTTTTTTTCACCCTCTTGAGTTATTCCAGCAGTTTGTATCTAACTTCGGAATACACCAGTATCTGCAGTTCTTTTCTATACACCATTTTATATCTTACTGCTTTCAAAGTTCTTATGTCATAGAGTCATAGAGTGATGCAGTGTGGAAACGGGCCCTTTGGCCCAACTAGCCCACACCGACCAACATGCCCCAGCTACACCAATAGTAGGACTAACCCAACATTTGGTCCATATCCCTCCAAGCCTATCCTATCCATGTTCCTGTCTAACTGTTTGATAAATATTGGGTTAGTCCCTGCCTCAACTACCTCCTCTGGTAGCTAGTTCCATACACCCACCACCCTTTGTGTGAAAAAGTTATCTTTCAGATTCCTATTAAATCTTTTCCCCTTTACCTTAAACCATTATCCTCTGGTCCTCGATTCAAGTATATAAACCCAAACCAATTATGCTACAAACCTGTATGTCTTTAGAGTGTGGGTGAAACCGAAGATCTCGGAGAAAACCCACACGGTCATGGGGAAAACGTACAAAACATGTACAGACAGCAACCTGTAGTCAGAATTGAACCCGGGTCTCTGGTGCTGCAAGCGCTGTAAGGCAGCAACTCTACCGCTGTGGCACCAGGCCATGCCAAGTGTAAGATTTGATTAATTCTGGGCATGCAGTGGAGTAGGATGCAGAATCACACCAATATTTGTCCCAAAAAGCTCAGAATCAGTCTCACAGATTGAACCTAGGTCTTTGTCCAAGTAGTGACCCAATCAGATAAATAAGTTGATGTGCAGGAGAAGAATGCCATTGGTATTGACACATATTTTATATTCAATGACTGCTGCAGTTGAATGAGTGAAAGATAGTCATCCGAATCACTGCTGGAAATAGTTTCAGGGCTATTTTGTGAGGCAAAGGATTTATGTCTATCCATTATAATTTCATTCTAATTTAAATGATAACAAAACAATTCATTTCAGGCCAATACACTGAGGAAACTAACCATAAATGGCAATTTTCTACTCGTGATATCAGAAAATTACAGACCTGTTTCTTGATTTATGATAGCTGTGTTTGAAGCTTTGCCAGCATCTGATAACATTGGTTGAAAGTGGGATCAATCCACATTATTGAAGAGCAAGGAATAGGTAATCCTGCTAAACTTTACAAAACCATAAAACTGCCCATCTCCAGAATCCTTCTCATCTCCAGATACTGCCTTGAGCTAAAGAGTCCTTTAGTAAACTGTTCAATTCCATCCTGAAGTTTTGACCTCATATTTTATTAATTTTGAAGATAGCCTCCTTTCACCTCCAAAAGAACAACTGCCTCCAATTTTGTCAGCCCATCTTCTATATTTACCTATGTAATCCTGAGGATTCTGAAGTGTATTTGCTCCTCCTCCTTCCTCCGCTCTCTTTAAATTTCATTTTAACCAAGCTTGTGGTGCTGGTATCTTAATCGTACCACAAATTCCATCAATTTATTGTCCACATCTCCAGTTTAGTATTTTATCCTAGTACTTAGTGCTCCTCTTGGACTTGCTCCTATCTATGCTGCTTTTATTTTTTGCTTCTGTCTGTCCTCTGTCTCCTTCTTTATGGCTTTTGCAAGTTAACGCTCAAGGTTTGGCCCTAATTCCATATCTGAGTCCTACGCCTCACCAAGTTTCCTTTTTTTTTTTTATAGTGATCCCATGTCTTTCTTCAAGCAATTAGTGACACACCTCAATAGCCAGAATTTAGCAGTTAGCAGAGAGCAGGAAGAGTTCAATTTGACCATCATTATAATGTGCAGGTGTTAGGAGCTATTGAAAAATATCATTAAAACTTAAATCCAAACATATCTATCCATGATGTCCTGCTTTTCCACAGACTATATTTATTCACATAATCTTCAAAAATCCCCAATTTTTATGAAAATGTTAGATACCCATTGTAATGGGCTCTGAAAATGCTTCTTGTTTGAGGTACAATTGTTTTAATGGCACACTAAACCATTATTATTCCTTCATAGTGTTTTTGACCCATCAAAATAAATTTAATTTGTGTGGATTGTCATTCCCTCAGGTAGTATTTTTAATATAATAAAAGGCTTCACAGATTTTAAATATTAATCTCCTTACTTCTTTGTTTGTTGTCTGCAAACATAAAGGTCATAAGGTCATAAGGAATAGAGTAGAATTAGGCCATTTGTCCCATCTGGTCTACTCCGCCATTCAATCATGGCAGATCTATCTCTCCCTCCAAACCACGTTCTCCTGCTTTTGCCCCATAACTTTGACACCTGCACTATTCAAGAATCTACCTATCTCTGCCTTAAAAATATCCAAATGACGGCCTCCACAGCCTTCTGTGGCAAATAATTCCACAGATGCACCAACCTTTGACTAAATACATTTCTCCTTCTTAGAGAATGTCATTTAATTCTGAGGCTATGATCTCTAATAGTAAGATTAAACGAGAACTTACCAGTTTGAAGTTTGATCTTTATTTTATGAGGAGTCGAGTTGAGGGACTACGTGAAGAACCCCGTACAGCCATTCGTGTGTCAATCTTCAAAGCAACGGTGTGAAATCACAGATAATAAATGACTGAAAGTATAATGGTAAGATAACAAAGACTAGAACTGCCAGATGAGATCTATGAGGGCTGGGAGCGGAGGGCACGTAGTCCCTCAACTCGACTCCTCATAAAATAAAGATCAAACTTCAAACTGGTAAGTTCTCATTTAATCTTACTATTTTACTTCGGAGTCACGTGAGTGACTACGTGAAGACTTCAAAGCTCTGTGATATCATGCCGTGTGAAACGAGTGTACACAACCACACCTGCTTCATTGACAAATGAAGAGAAACATTCATAATGCATACAGTCATAACATAGATGTAAAACATGCTGATGCTGTTTAAATGAAACAAATAATATTTCCATCTCTCACCCAGATGGAAAATATAACCAGAAACATAAATAGAGTTATTAACCCAGGGTCAGCAATGGGTCATTACAGATGTTTGGAGAGTTGTTCGTTGGACCATGTTGCAGCCGTAACGATGCGACCCAGCGGAACATAAATACCCTTGCTGCTGATGTTGTAGCAGCCCTGGTGAATAAGATCTGGAATCAGAATCCATTAGTACATAACACAACTCTGTTTTTCTCATCTGGAATGGCCTGAACAATAAGTTCTCCCAAATTATTTATTTATGTATCTATCTATTTAATTTATTTATTTATTTACTTATTTATTGTGACTAAACGACATTGCTAGTCCAGAACTCCAAGCTCTTGATGACCTTGAAACATATTGTTGTATATATGTGTGCTTACCTTATTCAAAGGTCCCCTGGTATGCCTGTGACTATTTTGAGAACCCGACCCCTTCTGGTCTGCTCAAGTATTTATAACATAATATTATAATATTATAAATTTACAGACGTTATCATCCTGTACGATCACAATTATGTAGCGACTGAACCTGCTGCAATAAAGACGTGGGGCGCATAATCACCAAAACTATGAAACCTTACTCGTTCCAATAGCTTGTGCTTTGTCCTCCAGGTTTCGCCAATGGAAAGGTCTTACCTGAATAGTAGATTTCAACGGCCAACTGTAATGCCCCCCTTAGAGCGGTATTCACTGCATATGTGTTTGGGATGGTAACTTTCTGGCCAGGCATAGACCTCTGGGCATATGCCCTGAATCCCTTGGGCATGCTCTATGGCTATACCCTCAGACTTGGCATTAGACTACACTGATCCCACATGCTCTCCACTTACGTGAGGGAGCCATTAAGCAGCCCTGATACAAGGTGCTGCTGGTGCAGCTTCAGCAATGCGCCGACTTTGCCATGGCCCCAGTGTCAGAATAATACTGATGCAGCATGCTCTCCTCCTACATGAGGGAGACCTTAAGCAGGCCTGCTAAAAGCGCTGCTGACACAATTTCCTATTTAAGGCCATTAGCACCATATTGTAATTTAATTGAAGATTTACTTAAACAACAACTGGAGCAGTAATGAATACTGTTTGTCCATCCTTGTGACTTTATTAATTTCACCTGGAGAAACAAGGTGTGTTAACAATGACCTATAATGCACTTAATAGTTAACCATTTAACAAGATAAAGTTGTCTTACTTGCACAGCTGAATCATATCTATACTATTAACAATTATCTAACGACTAGTAAACCTGTTACCAGAGTTTTATTGACAGCCATCTGTTGCCCCGGCCGGCATCTCAGCCAATTGAATACCTAAAAGTGAATCCCAACATCCTACAAGTCTATTTGATAGACTTAATCTAGCTGGATGGAGGAGCCCAATTTCTCAAATATAGTTTAAGACTTAACAGATCCTGCTATATTGTCTTATCCTAACAATGACCCCTCATCTCCCATGATCACTGTAAATGGGAATACCCTACTAAACAGCTATTCCCACAAAGCAGCCCTGAAGAAGGTACTGCTGGCGCCCATAAAGCAGCCCAGAAGAAAGGTGCTAATGGCGCGGCCTTTCCCATAGACCAGTATTTGCCATAGATTTGGCGTTTTCATGAAGCAGCCCTGAGCAAAGGTGCTGCTGGCATAACCTCTCCAATAGGCTAGCCTGCCATAACTTGGCATTCCCATGAGCAGTCCTGAGCAAAGGTACTGCTGGCACAGCCTCTCCCATAGGCTGGCACTGCCATAACTTGGCAATTCCAATGATGCAGCCCTTCCCAAAGGTACTGTTGGCACAACCTCTCCCATAGGCTGGCACAGCCATAACTTGGTATTCCCATGATGCAGCCCTTCCAAAGGTGCTGCTGGCTCAGCTTCTGCCATAGGCTGCCATTGCCATAACTTTACTACTGATCCACCTCCTGCCTAAAGGAGTTTCTCTAAATTCATTCCCAGAGGTGAACCTACCAAAAATCTTTTCTTAATCACTCTGACTATTTTTGTCAACAGTCCCCATATCCTGGGGATTATTGTGGTTAGGGAACCCCATAAGTGAAATTTCCCCTCCCTGGGAATCAATCCCCGGGCACCCGGGTTACTAATTTACTTGAATTAAACCCCATTTCTTGGGGACTACTCCCATCTGGGAACCGCAAACTTGAGTTTCCCCACCACCGGGAACCTAGGCTGACCTTCAGGCCCGTTCAGCCCCATACCCTAGGGACTACTGCAGTGTGGAACCGCATACAGTTAAGTTTCCCCACCACCGGTAACTCAGGCTGACCTTTCAGGTCCGGTAAGCCCCATCCCCTAGGGACTACTGCGGTCTGGAACCCGCACTATTCTCGGGTATCCCCTCCCCGGGAACCCAACATGTGGAGTCACTGACCGCGTTATCAGTGACTCCGATCGCAAACCCGACATTCGCCAGCTCCCCGCTCCCGCGGTCGGGCCAGTGTTTCCCCCCAAAGCCCTAGGCTGGTTTCACCCCCGTCGGCCTCGCGACCATCCCGCAAGACCCCGGAGGTTCCTGAAGGAAACCTAGAACAGGTAAGAAATAGCACTTACCTGAAACTTTTTTAGACTCACCGTTGAAGGAGCAGCGCTGCTCCACAGTCGTCTGCACGAGCGTCTGACGTAATGACGCACGAACGGCTGTACGGGATTCTTCACGTAGTCACTCACGTGACTCCGAAGTAAAATCCTAGACTCTCCCACTAGTGAAAACATCCTCTCTACATCACTCCATTCAAGCATTTCACAATTCTGTATGTTTCAATGAGTCCCCCCTCATTCTTCTAAACTCCAGCGAGTACAGGCCCAGTGCCAACAAACGCTCAGCATAGGTTAACCTACTAATTCCTGCGATCATTCTTGTAAACCTCCTCTGGACCCTTTCCAATTCCAGCACATGCTTCCTCAGATATGGTGCCCAAAATTGCTCACAATACTCCAAATGCGGCCTTACCAGCACCTTACTCAGCAATTCATCCCTCGTTTTGTACGCAATATTTCATTGTGATTGACTGTGCACCTGAATGATGACATGGCTGCTGCCGTGTAACAGTGATCAAATGGAACAAATGCCGGACAGCTGCAGGTATTGATGTCAAGAACTGTAAAAGTTCTTGTTACAGAGACCTCTGGATCCTTGTCGGCAGCTTTCTTCAAAGTCACCTTATAAGCATAGCTGCTTTGTTGCTGATCTTAAAATACGTCAAAATCTCTTTAGATCTCCACCTATGTTTTTCTTAACATCGCTCTGTCAAGTGAGACAATAGACAATAGGTGCAGCAGTAGGCCATTCGGGACCTTCGAGCCAGCACCGCCATTCAATGTGATCATGGCTGATCATCCCCAATCAATACCCCATTCCTGCCTTCTCCCCATATCCCCTGACTTCACATTCTTTAAGAGCCCTATCTAGCTCTCTCTTGAAAGTATCCAGAGAACCGGCCTCCAGCGCCCTCTGAGGCAGAGAATTCCACAGACTCACAACTCTCTGTGAGAAAAAGTGTTTTCCTCATCTCCGTTCTAAATGGCTTACCCCTTATTCTTAAACTGTGGCCCCTGGTTTTTGGACATTGGGAACATGTTTCCTGCCTCTAGCGTGTCCAAACCATTAACAATCTTTTATGTTTCAATTAAGATCCCCTCTCATCCGTCTAAACTCCAGAGCGTACAAGCCCAGCCGCTCCATTCTCTCAGCATATGACAGTCCCGCCATCCTGGGAATTAACCTTGTAAACCTACGCTGCACTTCCTCAATAGCAAGAATGTCCTTCCTCAAATTAGGGGACCAAAACTGCACACAATACTCCAGGTGTGGTCTCACTAGGACTCTGTACAACTGCAGGGGCACCTCTTTGCTGCTATACTTGACTCCTTTTGTTATAAAGGTCAACATGCCATTCGCTTTCTTCACTGCCTGCTGTACCTGCATGCTTACTTTCATAGACTGATGAACAAGGACCCCCAGATCCCGTTGTACTTCTCCTTTTCGCAACTTGATGCCATTTAGATAGTAATCTGCCTTCTTGTTTTTGTTACCAAAGTGGATACCTCACATTTATCCACATTAAACTTCATCTGCTATGCATCTGCCCACTCCCCCAATCTGTCCAAGTCACCCTGCATTCTCATAGCATCCTCCTCACAGTTCACTCTGTCACCCAGCTTTGTGTCAGCTAATGTTACTTTGAATCCCTTCATCCAAATCATTGATTTATATTGTAAATAACAGCGGTCCCAGCACTGAGCCTTGAGTTACCCCACTAATCACTGCCTGCCATTCTGAAAGGGACCCGTTAATCCCTACTCTTTGATACCCGGCAGCCAACCAATTTTCTATCCATGTCAGCACTCTACCCCCAATACCGTGTGCCCTCATTTTGCCCACTAATCTCCTATATGGGACCTTATCAAATGCTTTCTGAAAGTGAGTTGGGACATATCTATATTACTAAAAGTCTGATCTTGACCACTTCCTGTTGTTCTGTATATTGATTTTAGAATAAACACTGTCACTTACGGCTGTGATTTTTGGCCATCTTACTCAGAGTCCCCCTCCGCTGCGCAGGACAAGAGGATTTTTCCCATAGATGAAATAGAAAAGAGTTATTAGTGTTTTAAAAACTGTTGAGATTCTATCTCCTGGAGGTCACATCCGTTCCGGAGGGACTATAAAACCCGGAAGTGTTGAGTGCCTCAGTCAGTCTCTGCAAGATGGGGGAGCGAGAGGGTCACGTCTCTTAGTCTGAGCTGTGAATAACACTGAACACATGTCTACTAAACTGTGAGTGTGGTTTTACTGACCTTGAGCAGTAAAACCGGCAATTCGTTCTTCCCACGCACTATTAAAGCATGGAATAATCTCCACCAAACCACGGTTGCCCAGCCAGATGCAACTAAATTTAAAGTGGCACTTTCTTCCCAATAACCCTCTCTGGCTTAACCCCTCCCTTCACCACCTCCAGTTTAAATTCCAGTTGGAATATTTTGGAGGACCAAGAATCAAGAAGAACCAAGAGTGCCCTTAATGTGATTTGAAAATGAAAATGTGGTTGCTTTGAAAAAGCACAGCAAATGGTTGGTTGTGGTTGGTTTGAAATAATGCACAGCAAATGGTTGGTTGGTGGTGGTTGGTTTGAAATAAAGCGCAGCAAATGGTTTTGGTGGTGGTTGGTTTGAACTAAAGCACAGCAAATAATCGGTGGCTGTTGGTTTTTAAATAAAGCACAGCAAATGGTTGGTGATGTTTGGTTTGAAATAAAGCACAGCAAATGGTTGATAGTGGTTGGTTTGAACTAAAGCACAGCAAATGGTTGGTGGTGGTTGGTTTGAAATAAAGCACAGCAAATGATTGGCGGTGTTTGGTTTTAAATAAAGCACAGCAAATGGTTGGTGGTGGTTGGTTTGAACTAAAGCACAGCAAATGGTTGGTGGCGGTTGGATTGAAATAAAGCACAGCAAATAGTTGGTGGTGGTTTGTTTGAAATAGCAAGCGATTAAAAGTCTAAACTTGACAACGTCCTGTTTGCACTGTATATTGAGTTTAGATAAAACGCTAACACTTACGGCTGTGATTTTTGGCCATCTTTCTCAGTCCCTCTGCGCTCATCAGGTGCAGAGGATTCTTCCCATCAATGAAAACTAAAGTGTTATTAGTGTTTAAAAAATGTTGAGAATCTCTCTCCTGGCAATCACACCCATGAAGGCCACGTCCCTTCCGGTGGGAGGGGGGAGGGATTATAAACCCTGGAAGTGTAGGTGTGGCTCAGTCTCTGCATGATGGGGGAGGGAGAGGTCACTCTGTCTGAGCTGTGAATCAACTGAACACACTGAATGTCTACTGAACTGTGAGTGAGGTGTTTGCAATGGCATGAAACTGCACTTGCATTTGGTGGCCTTGCATGCTGCTTGAAGTGGCATGAAACTGCACTTGAATTTGGTGGCCTTGCACCCTGCTTGAGGTGGCATGAAACTGCACTTGAATTTGGTGGCCTTGCACCCTGCTTGGTGGCATGAAACTGCACTTGAATTGTGTGGCCTTCACCCTGCCTGAAGTGGCATGAAACTGCACTTGAATTTGGTGGCCTTGCACCCTGCTTGAAGTGATTGGAAACTGCACATGAATTTGGTGGACTTGGACCCTGCATGAAGTGGTATGAAACTGCACTTGAATTTGGTGGCCTTGCACCCTGTTTGAAGTGGTGTGAAACTGCACTTGAATTTGGTGGCCTTGCACCCTGCTTGAAGTGATCGGGAACTACAGTTGAATTTGGTAGCCGTGGACCCTGTTTGAAGTGGTATGAAACTGCACTTGACTTTGATGGCCTTGCACCCTGCTTGAAATGGTATGAAACCGCAATTCAATCTGGTTGTCTTGCACCCCACTTGAAGTGGTATGAAACTGCACTTGAATTGGCTGGTCTTGCACCCTGCTTGAAGTGATCAGAAACTACAGTTGAATTTCGTGGCCGTGGACCCTGTTTGAAGTGGTATGAAACTGCACTTGACTTTGGTGGCCTTGCACCCTGCTTGAAATGGTATGAAACTGCAATTCAATTTGGTTGTCTTGCATCCCGCTTGAAGTGGTATGAAACTGCACATTAATTCGGTGGACTTGCACCCTGCTTGAAGTGATTGGAAACTGCACATGAATTTGGTGGGCTTGGACCCTGCTTGAAGTGGTATGAAACTGCACTTGAATTTGGTGGCCTTGCACCCTGTTTGAAGTGGTGTGAAACTGCACTTGAATTGGGTTGCCCTGCACCCTGCTTGAATTGGTATGAAACTGCACTTGAATCCGGTGGCCTTGCACCCTGCTTGAAGTGATATGAAACTGCACTTGAATTTGGTGGCTTTGCAACCTGCTTGAAGTGGTATGAAACTGCACTTGAATTTGGTGGCCTTGCACCCTGCTGGAAGTGGCGGGAAACTGCACTTGAATTCGGTGGCTCTGCACCCTGCTTGAATTGGTATGAAACTGCACTTGAATTTGGTGGCCTTGCACCCTGCTTGAAGTGATATGAAACTGCACTTGAATTTGGTGGCCTTGCATCCTGCTTGAAGTGGTCGGAAACTGCACTTGAATTTGGTGGCCTTGCACCCTGCTTGAAGTGGTCGGAAACTGCACTTGAATTTGGTGGCCTTGCACCCTGCTTGAAATGGTAGGAAACTGCATTTGAATTTGGTGGCCTTTCACCCTGCTTGAAAAGGAATTGCAAGGAATAGCCATGCGTCAACTGCTAGTCCACCAGCTGTGAGTGAGGTGCCTCCATTTGGCCCACAATGGCCATACTAGCCCTCTGGAAATCAGTCCCTTCAGCCCACAACACCCTTACTAACGCTCCAGAATCCCCACCCCCCCACTGGCCACCAATATTGGAATTGGTGGAGAGGTGGAATATTGCATTGTGGGACCAGCCCTCCCATGTGAACATGAACCAATGGGTCCCACTTAGTCTATTATTAACTAAAATCAAAAATGATTAATTTAAAATCAACACAAATGATGCTCTGGGTATTTCATTATTTCCCAAAAGAAGCTCGAGACAGCTTTGGTTCAAATGAGAACATCCTCGAAATTAATAGATCAATTTTCCTCCTATCTCAAATACATGAACTTCCATTTGTTTGAACACATAGCCAGCCCTTTGTCGAGGACCGATCTGCGATGTTTGAAAGAATTCAAAGTAATTTCAGTTCACTCGAATCTGATATGGGATTCATTTACAATGATTTTGCCTTAATAGTGGGTGAAAAATGATCATATTTGTAACAATACCTTTAGTGTAAATAGTAAAATATTTATATATTTTGATCTGGGAGTCTTGGACTTCAGTATGTGTATTGTTGGTTATTCACATGTGGAATGGCTGTCAAAACTGGAAAGTTGCATGCATGCTTGCTCTGACAACCAAACAATAATCACCATAATAACAAATGATGATCTCTCCTATACATCTGTGGATGGTATAGATGTATATTATCTTTATATTTTATATTCCTGGTGTTTGTAATACTTGAGATACTTAATTATTATCCTGTATCTATTATCCTTTGTATTAGCTTTGCTCTGCATGTTTGGATTTGACTTTTCTCTGCATGTTTGGATTAGCTTGTTTATGTTGAGATAAGACATTTGTGCAAGATAGTTGCATTCGTCTTTGTGTGTGTTTTGTTTATATAAATTGAGGGGGGAAGGTGTTTTTGTTCTCCCCTCGAAACTAGCTCACCACTTAATGTAGATCTGTTGTGACAGTCATATGACCTTTGTAACTTTGTAACACCCTTAACTGAGATGACTAAGAGTGATAAAGGAGGCCTAAGATAGGAAAGTAAACATTGGATTCTGCAAGCTTTAACACTTAGCGTTAATAAATTGTGACCATTATGACCTTTGTAACTCTGTATCAAGCCCTAGCTAAGAGAAAAAATGGGCCCAAGAAAGGGAGTCATGTGATTTAAAAAATAGGAATTACGGAATGGAAAATAACTGGGAAGGAGGAAAAAAGTAAATGCAAGTGATTGGTTAGTGCTGGAGGAATGTTTGCAAGTGATTGGTTATCGATAAGGGAATGTCTGCAAGTGATTGGGTATGGAAATGCACCGGGGGTAGAACATACAGAGTTAAACATGCCATAAAAAAGGCGACTCTTTGTTTGGAGTGAACTCTCAAGTGATTTGCTCTTTGAGTGTTCCAGCCATGATTTGCAAATAAAGGTTTGAACTCCTTGAAGAATTATCCGCGTTGCCCGAGTTAATTTTGAGTATCAGCAACTACAACAAAATTGGTGCAGCGAGCACCAATGGAAAGAGGCCCGTTCAATAAAGACAACCAACCAAGGGCGCTTCCCTGCCCCTCAGGGGCTCCCGGGAACAACAGGACCAGGTTGGCCACACGGAAAAAAAAAGGCGGTTTTCCACTTCATTCGGACTAATAATTTGTTATAAATGGGAAGCGACTGTGGAAACAGAAGTGTGTAGGCAGTCAGAGGGCCTCTCTCCGACCCAAAGAATCTGTCACTAAATTATTCTAAGAGGAGTCGCGGAGGATTACTCAAGAAGACTGCGCAGTAAGGGTAAAATAGTATATAATAATCTGAGAAAGTAGATTTTGTGTGATAAGAATAAGACCTTGTGGCTACCGCCCATAAAAGAGAAAGGGGTCTGAATGGACAAGGCATCATGTGGCTACCACCCTTAGAGAAGAAATGGGTCTGAACAGGCAGGATACGAATAGGACCTTGTGGCTACCACCCTTACAAGAGAAAGGGGCCTGAACGGACAAGGCATTCTGTGGCTAGCAACCTAGATGAATAAGGGTTTGTACGGACAGAACATGTAAAATCAGGGAGGATAGGGACTAAATTGGATAAAATAAAATTGCAAAATGTCAAGGGCCTAGGCTGAATAAGGAAGCGCTGATAAGAAGAGTTCAGAAAACAAGCAATTAATGGTTAAGAACAAAGCCAGTACTGGTAATTTCGCTGGAGACCCCTTGTCTGACATGGCAACCCAGTTTATAGAAGAGAGAGGATAAAGGAACAAATTTGGTGGGGAATGCAGAACAAAGTTGGGAATGGTGTAGACCACCTCCCCATATAATATCCCAATGGAGAGGGGGGAGGGGGAGGCTCTAGCACCCCTACAGGGAAGGGCACTCCCAGACAAAAATGATACTGATAGCAACTTGGAGAAATGAAAAGACAGATGAGAAAGAAGAAGGGAAAGGGCTGATGCAGAAGAGGAAGAAGAAGCAGTATTGAATTCAGCAGTGACAGAGCTAAACAACGCAGAGCACCAGAGACAAAAAAAAACAAAAGACAAAATAAAGAAGGAAAAAGAGCATGAGAATTGAGGTTGCTCGAGATATTTAAATCTCAGGCAACAGCCTGTACTTATGTTTAAAACAAATTTGCCTTCAAACTTTGAATAACTTTTGGCACAGAGCAGCGAACTCACTTCTGCTGAAGAGAAACAATAAGGAGAAATGTGTGTCTTTGTTTGTGGAGATTGATGGGTGTGGGGTGTGGCATGATTTTGAATGACAGGGAGTCTGACTAATCACGATCTGGATTAATGTCCAATGTCAGTGCCCAGGATCCTGACTGACAGGGAATTGGACCATCCCACCGTGAATTATGCCCACCCATTCCTAGCAGATGAATCCTTTTCAACTTAACTCTCTCATTTCAAAAAGAAGACTTTCACAACTCAAATAGGCCTCAGTCCTCTCAGTTCAATGCCTATATGAGTGTCCCGACAAAGCACTCTCCCAGGGGAATGCCTGAGCTAATAGGCACATGGCAGCTTGTAAATTCTTTATACTGGTCCCCACAGAACCAAATATTCTAGTAAGCAGAATGGTTTTGTCAGACAAGGGCAGGTTTAGAAATTACAAAGGGACGCCTTTGAATATGGAAAAATAATTGTGAAAACGAGAAGGCTGCACTGTGATGCTTTGATGAGCCTCTGGCAGCACTGCTTTCAGATAACATTTGTGTATGTGGGAAAGGAGGAAAGGGAATGTGGAATGTGTGGAATGTAGCTTACACTTTGAAGCAATGAACAGTGTCTAAGAGGGAGAGAGAGGGTCAAGAGGGATGTAGGAATGTCTAAATGTATGTTTTGGATCACGACTGTTCTTCAGTCTGTGCTGAATTTATTAATAATGTATGAACGTATTAGGGTGCATCAAAGTAATAAGTTGCATGATTTCTTTGAAGTGAGAATGAGAAGACTGTTACTTGTTTGTGGAATTGGTTTTGGATAAATGCTGATTTATTCCTACACTTCAGATGAAATAGGATATCATTGAATGAGCTTGCTCTTTTATGTGATAAATCTTTGTAGAGCCTCATGTGTTTTAAGAGGTAGTGTGTGTCTCTTTAAGAAACTGCAATTGTATGGGAACAGGGCCATACACAGCTATATTTTGCTCCTTTGTTCTTCGCAAATGCAAGTTAGCAATCTATGAAAATTAACTGTTCATTCTTTATTTTCTCTCAACTTTCAACAGAGGTGAGATGAAATATAGGTTGCTTTATCTTATTGATGTTTTAAGTTTTTCTTTCTATTTCTTATCTTTTGAATTGAGTTCAAATGGAGACTTGAATGCCACACTGTCCATGTGTTAGATGAGGTGGATAAGCTAATATATCAAAAACAAAAAAGTGTTAATTTGCGAAATTGTTATTAGTATATATTTATACTAAGAATTTAAAATTGTGAATATTGGGGAGATGGATTGGAACAATTGAGAATAATATAATTACTATTGCATAGCTAGCTGGAACACGGCCAGATTTTATGGCTTTTTCAGACAAGCTTTCTGGTTGAAAAAGGTCAATCAGATAAGAGAGGCCCGAAAGGGGAACTAACTGGCAACTGGATAGCCATGATCTGGCATAGAACAACAACATGGGACTTTACCTAAATGCCACTGATATTCTGCATATGTGACTATTTTTGTATAAATGTCCCAGGATTTTTTATTAATTAAAGTGGTATTTTGGGGAACCAGTAGTATCACTGGATTCTTCTAGATTGTAACATCTCCGGCCACTCCCGTTTGACGTAAAAAGTGAAAGCTTGTATAGTTTACTATAATTTGTTGTATTTTGTCTGTTTTTTTAAGATGCAAACATTATCATTTGGCAAGCCAGCTTGGATTTCACTGGGACCATCAACCAACGACTGAGCAAGTGGCCGCAGGTTCACCGGATCAGATGGGGAGAGAAAAGTGCATTAGTCAGACCCTTTGAGACTGACCCCCCGAAGATCCTCCTGGGAACACTGAGGTCCTTTGTTTCTAGGTTGATCTGGTTCCCTGCTGAAATTCTTAGAAACAGACAGTGTATAGGATAGTATAGTAACTACAAGAAAGGGGCATAATAAGAGTAAGGACAATGACTGATTGATAAAGTGCACTGAACAAGATAATACAATGAGTAAGGTAACTGCAGTTAAACTATTAAGTAAAAAGTTCCCTGTATCTAAATAGGACATTATAAAGCACTCTGAGAAATGGAAAAAAAGAACGGAAAGATTGTGATGAAGTGGCCAAAGGAAGGCACTTTCGCTATAAATATGTGTGACGAGATGGAAGTATTAATTAAGAATTACAAGTCTAAAGATAAGTTGGAGATGCGAAAAAGAAGAGAGAAAATGCATCCCCTTTCTATCTAGGCCTGGACGGTACAAGGCAGTGTCCCTTAGTAAAGGGAATAGTGGAGATACAATGAGAGGTTGCAAGCTGGGATGATGAGGCTGCAGGACCTGAGGAACCTGAGGGATTTTGAGGCATCACATTCAGTAGAAGGGGGGATCGAGCAAAGTGATAGACAGGACTGGAAACTGATCGACAAGTGGTCACTGAAAGGAGGGCAAGGCAGTAAGGAGGAAAGAGAATTGGGAGCGATAGGGGGATGCAAAGGAAATAAGGATGGAGATTTAGTGGAAGATTTTAAAAGAAAGGTGAAAGAATCGCAAAGGAAAGGCTAGAATATCTGAGAAGCAAGAAAAATAGATTAGAATGAGAAAGAAGGTGCTCTAAGAAGAATTGGAATGGGAAAGACATACAGGTAGAAGAAGAGGGAACAGCAAACAGAGGGATAAAATGATGCAGTTGCTTTTAAAAAAGAATGGGACAGACACAGTATATCCCTTGGGGGACCCACATCGTGGAAGGGATAAAAAATAGTTTGCCAAATATTCATGATTGGGGCAGGAAAATGGATTAGGCCCTTTGAGGTGGAGAATGCGGGATGATTGTTGGCTATGGGAGATTTGAAGGCACTGTTGGTGAAAGTGATAGGAACCACTAAACTGACAGAACTCTTGAAGATGGCTGGTATAAAAAAATGCGGTGGATAACGCAATGGTCAATGGCACGCCATTTGACCCAGTCAGGCAGAGGGTATGGCAGGCCCTCACTTACTGTTACCGCTTAAGGTGGGACCTCCAAGACATTAAGGGGAGATACACTGGTGGAGGCAGAGAAGAGCTCCAGCAGCCTATTCTGGAGAACCAGCTGAAAAAGTGGAGACTAGTATATGATCTGCGAGCGGGTAAAACTAGGGTGGTGAGAGATTGGCCAGCGGTAGTCCCAAATCCACATACCACTGTTGATTAATGTTCCAATAAGGCAGCTTATTTTTCAGCAGCGATCTTTGTTTGGGTGTCTTTTAGTGTGCCCTTAGCAGAGCAATGTCAGCATTTGTTTGTTTTTACCTATAGAGGTACTCAATACACCTATACTAGGATGCCGCAGGGATTCAAACACTCACCCCATGTCTCAAATCTGATACTACAGGTAGATTTGGAAGGCATACCCTTAGAAAGTACATTAATACAATATGTGGATGATATGTTGGTTTGCTCCGCAAGTGAGGAGCAATGTGAGTGAGACACTTTAACTCTCTTGGAAAGGCTGGCGTGGCGGAGGTCATAAAGTATCCAGGAAGAAGCTGCAGTTTTGTAAGCAGCAGGTAGAATATTTAGTATGATTAATATCCAAAGGAGTAAAGGCTATAGCACCGGTTCAAATTGAGGCAATAAATAATGCTCCCAAACCTCAGACAGTAGGACAGATGATAACATTCTTGGGAATGGGGAGGATACAGTTCAGATTGGATTGGAGACGTTTGCTGAAATTGTGATACATTAAGGAAAAATAATGAAGGAAGCAGGACACACAAGCCTGAGAAATGTTTTGCAATGGGTGATGAGGCGGAAACAACTTTTAACACTATTAAGCAGGAGTTACAATCAGCTCCAGCCCTTGCCCTGCCAAACAATGAAAAGGTCTTTCACCTTTATGTTTCTAACTGGCAGGAGGGTACATTGCAGCAGTATTGACACAGGCCACGGGCATAGGTAAAGCAATGCAGCCTATAGCATATCACAGTACAAAATTAGATGAGGTAGCTCAGGGATACACACCCTGCTATCAGGGATTGGCCACATTGTACTATGCATATGAAAAAAGCATCATCTGTGTCCAAGGGGCTATCCCGTGATCCGGGAAATTGTAGGTTAGGACTGGCCAAATTTTTTCTGCATTCCACCACTGTGATTGAATGTTGTGGTGGATGTTTTTGTTACATTTTTTATTGTGTATTGTTCTTTATCATTGTGCCGCTGCTGGCAAATTCATTTCACTTACACTTTAAGTGCAATGTGATAAATAAAAACATATCGTATTGTATTGTAATTGATCATATACACACACCATAAGGGTAGCAGAACTGTTGGAGAAGGGAACATTTGTGTTGATACCGGATAGATAACAGCATTTCAGATGTTGTTGACATTTCCAGATGTTACTAGGCAAAGGTGTAAGGGTGTCCACATGTAACATGGCTGATTATGTTCTGCTTAGTCATGAGGGAGAACCCGCATGATTGTGTAGGAAAAACAATGGTATTTTCTAAGTTGAGAGTAGATTACAGTCAGAGCCACTGAATGACGAGGACAAAAAGGTCTTGTTTCTGGATAGTTCTTGTTATAAGGATCATAATGGCAATCATGCAGGGTTTGCAGTGGTGCAACAGGACCAATCAAGGTTTAAGATAATTAAATTAGAAGCTTTCCTGCAACCTTAGAAACACAGAAAATAGGTGCAGGAAGAGCCCATTCTGCCCTTCGAGCCAGCACCGCCATTCATTGTGATGATGGCTGATCGTCCCCAATCAATAACCCGTGCCTGCCTTCTCCCCATATCCTTGATTCCACCAGCCCCTAGAGCTCTATCTAAACTCTCTCTTAAATTCATCCAGTGATTTGGCCTCCACTGCCCTCTGTGGCAGGGAATTCACAAATTCACAAGTATCTGGGTAAAAAAGTTTTTTTCTTACCTCAGTCCTAAATGGCCTCCCCTTTATTCTAAGACTATGGCCCCTGGTTCTGGAATCACAAATATTGGGAACATTTTTCCTGCATCTAGCCTGTCCAGTTATTTTAATAATTTTATATGTTTCTATACGGTACCCCTTCATCCTTCTAAACTCCAGTGAATACAAGCCTAGTCTTTCAATCTTTCCTCATATGACAGTCCCGCCATCCCAGGGAATCAATCTCGTGAACATATGCTGCACTGCCTCATTCACAAGGATGTACTTCCTCAAATTAGGAGACCAAAACTGTACACAATACTCCAGATGTGGGTCTACCAGAGCCCTATACAACTGCAGAAGAACCTCTCTAATTCCTATACTGATAATCCCTCTTGTTATGAAGGCCAACAATACCATTAGCTTTCTTCACTGCCTGCTGTACCTGCACGCCAACTTTCAGTGACGGTGTACAAGGACACCCGTGTCTCACTGTACCTCCCCTTACCTAACCTTACCCCAATTGAGATAAAAATCTGTCCCCTTGTTTTTGCCACCAAAGTGGATAAACCACCACATTTATCTATATTATACTGCATCTGCCACGCATCTGCCCACTCACTCAACCTGTCCAGTTCACCCTGCAACCTCCTAAATCACTCTTCACAGTTCACACTGCCACCCAGCTTTGTGTTCAATCGCAAACTTGCTAGTGTTGCCTCCTAATTCCCACTTCCAAATCATATATATGGTAAACAGTTGCGGCCCCAACACCGAGCATTTCGGCACTCCACTCGCAATTGACTGCCATCCTGGATTAGGACCTGTTCACTCCTATTCTTTGCTTCCTGTCTGCCAACCAATTTTTTATCCAAGTCAACACCCTACCCCCAATACCATGCTCTAATTTTAGTCACCAGTCTCCCATGCGGGACCTTATCAAAAGGCTTTCTGAAAGTCTGGATACACTACATCCACTGGCTCCCCTTCATCCATTTTTACTTGTCACATCCTCAAAAAATTCTAAGAAGATTAGTCAAGCATGATTTCCTTTCATAAATCCATGCTGACTTGGACTAATCCTTTTACTGCTATCCAAAATTTGCCCCATTATAACGTCTTTAATAATTTACCCCAGCATCTTTCCCACTGTCGAAGTCAGACTTACTGGTCTGTAACTCTCTGTTTTCTCTCTAGCTTCTTTCCTGAAAAGTGGGATAACATTAGCTATCCTCCAATCCACAGGAACTGATCCTGAATCTATTGAACATTGGAAAATGATCACCAATGCATCCACTATTTCTACAGCCACTTCCCTGAGGACTCTGGAATGCAGACCATCAGGCCCATGGGATTTATCATCCTTCAGTCCCTTTAGCCTACCCAATACTATTTCTTGCCTAATGAAATTTTATTTCAATTCCTTTACCCCCTTTGATCCTCTATCCTCCATGTTTGAGATTGTTTGTGTCTTCCTCAGTGAAGACAGATCCGAAGTACCTATTCAACTCTTCTGCCATTTCCTTGTTACCCATAATAATTTCAAGATCCGTGTCTGCCTTCAAGCAACCCACATTTGACTTTGTTATTCTTTTTCCCTTAACATATCTAAAGAAGCTTTTACTGTCCTTCTTTACATTGCTGGCCAGCTTCCCCTTGTACTTCATCTTTTCAGCCTGTATTGCCCATTTTGTTTCCTTCTGTTGTCCTATGAAAGTTTCCCAAAGTCCTCTGCCTTCCAGCTACTCTTTGCTGCATTATACATCTTTTCTTTTTGTTTTATTTTATCCCTAACTTCTCTTGTCAGCCACGGTTGCCTCCTACTCCCCTTAGACTCTTTCTTCCTTTTTGGAATGAAATGATGCTGCATCTTTCGGATTATGCCCAGAAATTCCTGCCATTACTGTTCCACCGTCATTCCTGCTAGGATCCCTTTCAAGTCTACCGTGGCCAGCTCCTGGGTCCAAGCGGCGGCCTGGCTTCGGGGCTGCGGTGCTCCAGCGGCGATCTGGCTTTCGGGGCTGCGGTGTTCCAGCGGCGACCTGGCTTTCGGGGCTGCGGTGCTCCATCGGTGCTCCAGCGGCGACCTGGCTTTCGGGGCTGCGGTGCTCCAGCGGCAACCTGGCTTCGGGGCTGCGGTGCTCCAGCGGCGACCTGGCTTTCGGGGCTGCGGTGCTCCAGTGACGTTCCAGCGGCTGGCCCTATGGTGGTGTTCCGGCATTCCGGTGGACGGTGGTGGCGGCTGCCCGGCTTCGAAGGGCTCGGCCGCGGGCCTGGTGGATGGCAACATCGGGAGGCCCTGGGATCTCCTCAGCGCAGAGGAGAGACAAGGAGGGAAGGAAGACAGAGACTCTAAGACTTTTGCCTTCCACCACAGTGAGGAGGGTGCCTGGTGAACTCACTGTGGTTGGACTGTTAAATGTGTTTTTATTGTGTGTTTTGTTTTTTATTATATTGTTATGACTGCAAGGTAACGAGAATTTCGTTCAGACCGAAAGGTCATGAATGACATAAAGGATAATCTAATCTAATCTCTCTCATGCCTTCATAGTCCCCTTTGTTCAACTGCATCACGGACTACTTCCGATTTAACCTTCTCCTTCTCAAATTGCAGGATTAAAACCAATCATAACTATGATCCCTACCTCCAAGCGGTTTCCTTTACCTCGGAGTTCTCTTATCAAATCTTGAGTTCATTAAACAACACTAAATCCAGAATTGCCTTTTCTCTGGTTGGCTCCATTTTTACAAAACTGCTCTAAGAATCCATCTTGGAGGCACTCTACAAAAACTCTCTATCTTGGGGTCCTGAAACCAACCTGATTTACCTAGTCTACATGCATATTGAAATCCACCCATCACCGCAGTGGCATTACCTTTGTTACATGCCAGTTTTAACTCCTGCTGCACTTACACCCTACATCCGGGCTACTATTTGGGGGTCTGTAGATAAACCAATTATGGTCTTCTTGGCCTTTGCCAATTTCCTCAACTCAATCAATGACTCTACCTCGTCAGTCCCTATGTCTTCCCTCGCAAGGGTCTGAATTCCATCCCTCACCAGCAGAGCTACTCCCCCTCCTCTTCCACCTGCCTGTCCTTTCTATGGGAATGTATAACCCTGGAATATTAAGTTCCCAGGCCCGACCGATCCTCCTGCTGCCACGTCTCGGTAATCCCCACAATGTCTATCTACCAAACCTCTAACTGAGCCTCAAGCTTATACTACAGTTACTTCTATACTTCGCGCATTCAAATATTAGTACCTTTCTTTCTTATGCATCTCACTTTCATATAGAACCCATTTACACATGGCCATTTCTCTCCTATTCCTTTGGTGAGCATTCTTTCCCATTAATTCTGGGGTTATTAACTATCCTTTACTCCCTTTCCCTTTTAACTCTGCCCTTGACTGTCCCATTTGACCCCCCCCCCCCCCCACCTTGCTCAGCTCAGTCGGCAGAAATTAATGTGAAATGATGGAAGATGAGAACGTTGATGTTTATTCAGACTCACGCATATGCTCAGGGGTCTGTCACTTGTTTGGGCAGTATGGAACCGAGAAGGTTTTAAGAAAACAACGGATACCCCTTACAACAATATCGCAAATTAATAGCATGATATGGGGCAATGATGAAGCCTAGGGAACTAGCTTGTCATTAAATGACAGGCACATAATAGCAAGGGAAACCACATGATCTATTGAGGGAAATAACGCTGCAGGATGAAGCAGCCAGAAATAGCGTCTGGTGCCCATCAGCTGTCTGTTGAGCCTCAGGTAAGCTTGGGTCTGGAACCATGGAGGAGGACATAACTTGAAACCATGAATAGTAAGGCAATCTTAGCAGAGTAAACCATGTGGAGAACAAAGGGGAGAACTAAGCAGAAACTTGGAGGGCATGTGGATACTGAAAGATGTTGGAAGACCCCACACATGCTGACCATTCTTTTTTCAGAAGTGCATGGGTATGATCATTACGCAAGGGGGAATTAATAAGAAAGGGTAAAAAATAATGGGTTTTTTCACCACATTTACAGGCTTCAGTGAAAACATTTTTGTCAGTGGAGGTATGTGCACAAAACAATGTTAGAAAGGGACAGGCATATAGGTCACATCCTGTGCCCGTAAGGGCGTTTAGGCACTGTGATCGGATATATGGATATGATTAAGGACAGTAAGCGGGAAAATGCCCTTGCTATTAGTGATCAATAGATTTGCAGGTGGGTGGAGCAGTAACCTTCCCAAAGATTTAGGTGAGGACTGTAGTAAAGTTTGTGACGATTGGAATAATCCCATTGTTTGTTAACCCTACAGAAATTAGCTCCGAAAAACGGCTCGGCTATTATCCAGAAAGTAGTTCAAGCTGGTGCTACAGGGTCCTGAGAATGAAACAAACATATATTACAGGGCATGGTGCGAAAGAATTAATGGACTTTGTAGGCTAAGCTAAACATGGATATGTGCTACTACCAACGTTGATTGGATTGATACCTGCCATTTGCACTGATGAGCTGTCGCATTTAAACTAAATCAAATAACTCATTTGACACCAAAGAGATGCTTACTGGCAGACCTATGCCAGCGCCAAAAGGAGAGGGTCCTACAAGGGACCAAGTTTGGAGCAGTTAGATGTGGAACGTAAGCAGTATATCGGACGATTCAAACATGCTAATGCTTCTAAATCCTTATGAGTGAACCCTTATATAGAGCGCTGTCTACCCTTCACTTACTGCATCTATAATGCACCTGTGTTAAGAGAAGTGTGTCTCTAATATAGATCCTACGCAGGCCCTAATCGAAAGACACACACATAGCCGTGCCAATATATCCACTCCCGCGCCCTGCAAACCATCCCGGTGTCCTGTCGTGCCCACGAGCCCTTTCCACGCCTCAGGAAGTGATATGAGCAAAGAAGGGAAAGGGACCGTTCATGGTGGATAGGGTCTAGGCCCTACGTTTTAGGTAGAAGGTCGATCAACATGGGTACCATCTCAATTATTGCACGTGGGCCTCTGTCCACAGTTAATTTGCAGCTCGATAATAAACCTGAGGTAAGTGAACAGGAGACAAAGATGAAAGGGGGAGGAGCACAGCTTAGCATGATAGTTAGATGTGGTGTTTGGAGACTGGCACGCCATTCAATTATGATCAATGGATGATCATCCCAAATCAGTATCCTGAACCTGCCTTCCCTCCATACCACCTGATCCTTTAAGCCACAAGGGCCACATCTAACTCCCTCTTATATATATAGCCGATTGGAAACTGGCCTCAACTTACCTTCTGTGGCAGAGAATTCCACAGATCACCACTCTATGTGTGAAAAAAGATTATTCTCTTCTCAGGTCCTAAAAGACTTCCCCTATCCTTAAACTGGTGGCCCCTTTGTTCTGGTGTTTCCCAAACATTGGGAAAATCTTCCTTGCATCTAAGGCCTGGTCCTAAAACCCCTTAAGAATTTTGTTTTATAAGCCTCTATAAGATCCCCCCCTCAAAATCTCCTTAAATGCCAGCAAGTACAAGCCGATGTCTATCCAGTCTTTCTTCAATAGGAAGGAAGTCCTGCCCTCCCAGGAAACAGTTTGGAAGAACCTTCTCTGTACTCCCTCTATGGCAAGAATGTCTTTACGTCAGATTAGGAGGGACCCAAAAACCTGTAGGCAATACTCCAGGTTGTGGCCTCACCAGACCTGTAGAAATGCAGTAGAAACCTCCTGCTCTTGTACTCAAATCCTTGTTGCCTATGAATGCCAACTATTACCATTAGCTTTCTTACAGTGCTGCACCTGCTTGCCTACTTTCAATGGACTGGTGTACCATGACACCCAGGTCTCGTTCCGCATCTCCCTTTTTCCTTATCGGCGCCATTAAAGATAATAATCTACCGTTGTAAATGATGTCACAAAAAGGGTGTGTGTGTGTCCTATTTGGGGAACACTGCTGCACCTTCATACTAACAACATTAGACGGGAGGGGGTCCTTCACTAAAGAATGGATAAGTGGAAAAAATACTGGAGAAATGGATCAAGCAGAATGCGGGGTTTTGGAAATGAATTATTTGACTTGGCTATAAAATATGTTAGGTGGTTGGGGAGTTATGGCTGCCTATGATTGGGGGGGAGAATATTGGAGCTGCGCTGTTAATAGTTATTGTTGTTGTTATGTTGTGTTTTATCCTGAATTAAATTTTCTGGTAAGCGCCACTGCCAAAGCAGCTTTTCTTGCTCCAGGAAAAGGGCGAAAATGGTCTCCTTAGAGAAGCTGTAGAATACTCGATGATATGCAAAAAACGTCAGAGAAATAATGAACAAAAGTATGTAAGGAATGCTGGTCTTTTTTCCCGACCCTGCATTATGGGGGTGGGTTTTTGGCCTTCAGTTACCCGGGATTCATAGAAAGAACACTGTAGGGATGAACATTACAAAAATATGAGGTCCCAGATTTTGGGGCTTTTTTTTTTAGGTTACCAATTGATTCGACGCTGATATTGTGAGCTTGTGGTTTTCGTTAGGTCACAAAGGGGGGGGAATGTATATATCGGAGGTCAATTTATCCCATGCCAAACAGTGGAGTGACTGGTGAACTTCACACAAGTGCGGAAGTGGCTTGGGCTACCGAGATGACTCAGCAGGATTGGGCTCTACTGGGAATGGAGCCATCTGCACTGCCAGTCTCAAAGCATGGTGGTGGAGTACTAAATGTGCCAAAGTGAGGTGGACATGACACTAACAGAATCCGTGTACCCAATAATAAGAAGTGTCGCTCCAACCCTAGCAACAGGAGGAAATGGCCTCCAGCAGCAAGTTGGTACAGGACGCGCAACCGCTTCCATCACTGGGGAAATATGGGCCATGTCAAAAAGACGAGGGGGTTTGGCCTGGGAGCAATGAATAACCTACTGGCAAAAAAGGGCTACTTCCAGATGACCGTCGGGCTGCTGGGTGGTGGAGGAGGTGCAACACCAGGAAAGGAAGCAGCACCAGGTGTTCCGAAAAGCCATGTCCCAAGCCAATCAATGATGTCCCAAGCTCAAACAAAGCCGAGGATGATGTGGGATGGGTTGAGAGGAGGGAAGATCACATGGATGACGAGCTGTAGAACCATGGAGTCAAATAAGTGAGCTTCATTATAAGAGAGCCACATATGACGTCCTCCCTCTCCCACAAACCTTAAATCTTTGGCTGGGACGAGGATCCAGATGCACCCTGTGTTGCAAGTTCACAGCAATACCTCAAGAACATCCTGGTCGGTTTGTAAGACGCCTATCACAAGGCAGATACACTGGGCAACACAATCAGGTGCTGAGATGTTTGGCAGCCTGAACACCGAGTGCTAGAGGAGTTCCACCAACTTCATGCATTCAATGCCCAGTTATCATTTCCCGCAAATAACCACTTCTTCAATCTGGGAAGGGGGAGAAAAGGACAGGACTAACCCCTCGCCTCTTCAACTCACGACCACTTGGAACGCAGCCAGGGACTGGGAATGCGTCCGGTTGACCTAGGCCAGAGGCTTTCGTTCCCAGATGATATGCAGTAACCAACTGTGACCAGGACCTCGTTCTTGGTCAACTCCTGTCGGGTGGAGTTTTCATCATTGAGCTGACCCACGGTGGTCCCAATGGGAGTGGCTGTGGACGAGGCTTATTATGAAAGGAAAAAAGCTTTGATATTCAAAAAAAACCTTGCAGCAGAGGCAGAGGAGAGAGGTTGGAGGGTATGGTTGTGTCCAGTGGAGGTGGGGGGGTGCAGGGGCTTTGTAGCCAGTTCCACCGCAAGGCTCATGAGGACAAGTAGGAGTTCAAAGGGCCAGGCACAAAAGGAGGGCAATAAAATACCATGCCAATGGCCGTCGAACGGGAGCACTCACTGGCTGTGGCTGAAGAGGAGGATTGCTGTCTGGGCTGCCACGTGACCATCGTAGGAAGCTCGCAATAAGACCCACTACCAGGATCTGATCAACCTGTGGTAGGCCTACTCAGACTGAGGGTGTCTTGTGATAAAAACGGCCGAAATACCACAGTGACATTGAGGTACACAACTGAGGATGTGTCTGATTGTTAGCCAAATTTACACCTAGGTGGTCATACTGGAGAATGTCAATTGTAGTGAAATCTTAGGATTGTAACATCCAGTCCTAATAATCAATCTCAAGCATATTATTTTTATTTTATATTTCTTAGTGATTGTAATATTTGACGATACTTAAATTAATTATCCTTGTATCTATTATCCTTCGTATTAGCTTTGTTCTGGCATGTTTGGATTTAGCTTGCTCAGCATGTTTGGATTTGGCTTTTGCTCCGCATGTTTGGATTAGCTTGTTCATGTTGAGATAAGGACATTTGTGCTAGATAGTTGTGCTCACCTTTGTGTGTTTTGTTTATTTATTGTGGTTAGGCAGTTTACTGTGGGTTCACTCCCTTACTGAACCCCACTGATGCCAGTGTGCAGTGTGGGGGGTCCACGGCCATAGTGGAAACTGGGGCATGACAGGCAGGGGGGACAGTCTGCAAGGCGTATCTCAGGTAGCCCTAATAGGAAATTTAATGAGACTGAAGCAGAGGTCCCAGAGTTTTAAGGGCACATGTACCTGCCTAATTAATAGGGTAAGGACAGACTCCTCTGGGTTCCCCCGTTTACTGAACCCCCACTGACTGCCGATAGTGGGGAGAGGGGGGGTAACGTCCATTAGTGGGGTCTGGGGCAGGGCCAGGTGGGGACAGATCCTGTAAGAGATCCTGTCTTATTCCTGATGTTAAATGTAACATCTGACCAAGAATCGAATGCTCTGATGTTTACTCGATTATTCATTTAAGTTTCAATGGCCTATTTTGTGTTAGAGACTCGCCGAATGGTGCACATTTTACAATGAGGGCTATTACTTTAATCTAAAATAAACCCCTAAAGTGTTACATTGTTTGAGTATCTGTAGTTTGTGTGTGTGTCCTGTGTATACCTGTCAAGTTTATCTGTGGATTGTGTGGATATAAGTTGTTATGTTGTTGTATGTATGTTGGATGGAGTGTGTGGATGCATGTGTGGATGTAAGTGTGGATGCATGTGTGTGCATGGATGTGTACATGTATGTTCTGCGTGCGGATGGATGTGTGTGTGTGAGGGATGTTTGTGTGCATGTATGTGTGTGTGTGTGCTCATGCATGGAAGTGTGCGTACAGTATGGATCGTGTGTGTGGATGTGTGAGTGTATGTATGTATGTATGTATGTATGTGTGGATGGGTGGGTGGTCTGTGCACTGTCATTCACCAGCATGCCATTTATCCATAAGTACATTCATCATTGGTTTAAATACTTTTGACCAAATAAACAGTGAATCATCAACATTAAAATTAAAAATTTATATATCATTTATTTTGAAAGTTCTTTTGATAAGTTTTTGATGTCCATTGATAAGTCTAGTTCAAGTTCAAGTGGAGGGTCAGGCAGAGGCTACAAAAAAACCATTCATAGTCATTAAGTTTCTGCATGGACTTTCATTCATAAAATTTCAACCTCTTCTTATGTTTATGAGAATACATTGTTACTACCATAGATAAATTAGTTCAAGTTCCAAGTTCAAATACACCATTAATTTCTACCACTAAACATCAGCCATTTGACCATTTCTCACTCCATGGAAGCCTATAAAAGTGCAGAGGTCGGGGCTGGAAATGGCTGCTACGGACTGCCATTATGTACAGCCTCCACCGCCCCACCCCCCCCCCCCCCCACCCCCCCCCCCCCCCCCACCCCGCGGCAGATGATCCAAACACACTCCGCGGGCCACCCACCTCCCGCATTCGCGA
>CM069131.1:153261262-153343771 GCA_035221665.1 Okamejei kenojei
TTGGGGGTTAGGGGGTTTGGGCCTGATGGCGATATTCCCTATGCAATTTCCTGAAAAATGCATTGCCATAAAATACCCAACATATCTGTGTGAGTTTGAGGAATGATTGTCCCTTGAACCATAGTGCCAAATTGCTGCAGGCCATCATTGGAGGACTGTTCACACCGAACCTCCTGTCCCGACAAGAAGGTCTACATGGGTGCCCAGAACCTTGGTCACCTAGGCACCTTTCATTAATGCACATAAACAGGTCTCATATTATTTTGCAGTCACTTGCATCTATCTTGCTGGAGCTGTGGAGTACCACATAATTTGATACACTGGCAAGGGAAAGTTCCATGACACCCCAGTCCCCCTCCAGGATTATCAACTCGAGGCCCATTTTTCCGATACACCCGGACAAAAGGCACATGTGCGCACATAAGCAGGGACAACCAGCACAGGGTCAGCTGCAATCTGCCCGCTCTCCCAAATCATATAGAGGGAGGCATCCTCCAGTCCTAAACAAGGACTGAAGGAACCCCAAAATATGACCCTCCAAATGTTGGTCTTGGTATGGCCCTCTTGGACATTACTGGCCTTGGACCCGTTATTTAATGAAGGTTGGAGCATCAGCTGCAAGTTCCAACCTCCCCCACAGACATGTATGAATCAGGGGAAGATTCACCATTGTTGTCAGAGAACCCAGTCTATGACTTTATATTTGCTTTTTCAATGGCTAGAGCAGCCGTCAGCTGCTAGCACCCTTGAAATAACAGATTGACCAGGCTCATTCAGAAGTCAAATTCCAGTTGGCCTGCCTTTTTTGTCAATGGAGCTAGTGGAAAATTAAGCGGCGCTATTTTTAACTGTTTGCCGGTAAACGCACGCGGCAATGGAACCCCGTTGCTGCGCTATCACCCTCCTGATCAAATTGTGAATCCCTGACCCCCCTCTAATACGGATCATCGGAATTGAACAGCTCCAACACCCCCACACCTACAGTACTGCTCGAGCCAGCTTTTTTATTAACAACGAGGGGGAAATACTTCTAAGTAAAGTTATTAAAACACATACCTTAAGAATTCTACCTTTAAACCGCAGGTGGAGCTGTGCCCTCCCCAGCCCATACCGTGCGACATGCGCAACGTAATGACCGCCAAGCGCCTGGCGGGGCTTCTTCACCGTAGTCATCACTGATTCCGAATAACAAATTAAAACGCTTAATGATTAAACAAGTGAATTAAATAAAATCCAGAGCAAAAGAAGGCACAGACTTTTTGGTTATGAATAGAACTACTGAAGAGGGGTTTCAAGGCCCGAACATTGCCTATATTCCCCCCCCTTCCCGCGCCTCCATAGTGCTGCCTCACCGCGGAGTTTCACCAGCATTTTTGTCTCCACTCTTGGAAAAAAGCTGTTTAATGTCTGGCTGAGCGCTCTGACAATCCGAGTCGCCTTCCATCTGTCGGATACAAAGAGTTTGTGGCCAGGGTGATGAGGGGTCAAAGAATATCTTAATCCCGCCTCACGTTTCCTGGCCCTTGCATTGTACATTTCGTCAATGAGGGAAGGTGCTGCCAATAACCTTCTCAGCAGACCATATACGAATCCTGCGCCCCGGATGTCGTGCTTGGTGGCTGAGCAAACCAGACCACGATGGAGAAGGTGAGGACAGACTCTACGATATGCCCGAATAGAATTGGACCATCATTGTTGCAGTGGCAAATTGTGCTTCCTCGCTGCCGATGAAGTACTCTTCTGTTGCGCATTTTTTCTACCTCTGAACCACTGTGCCGCTGGTTTAGTGGGCAATTCTTGTCTTTATTTGTGGAGTGGACAGTGAGCTCCCCTGGTGGGTGGTTACAGATGGTCCGCCTCTTTGGAATGACCGTGATCCAAGTTATGACAGTAAAGCAAGGCTGTGGCAAGAAGGAAGGGGAGAGATGGGAGGGGGTGAGGAGTGCATTGGGGTTGAGTGTGACTTCTGTCCCATTCTGTGAGGCATTAACTTTTTTTCACTTCTTTGACATTCAAAAATGTATTAACATTAATGTAATTAAAATATTGAAATAATTATATAAAGATAAAATTGTTCATTAAGTACATTGGATCGTTATAACAACATAAAAGAGCATTAGACTGAAGAAAACATTCTTTGAATTTTCCCTTCCCAATTCTTCTCTAGACAGAGATTCCCATGAAATCGATAGGTCCCAGATTTTTAGATGGACCTGACCCTGATGTCAGATTCGACAGATGATTCATTGGGGGAATCTCAGAAAGACCAAGCTTTGCTCCTGAAATCCTTCTGTTACTTTGTAAATCTTAGATTTGCAGTGGGCCTGGGGACTTACTACTTCCAACCTTGGAAATTGTCAACCTTGATACATTTCATAAGGCCATAAGTGAAAGGAGGAGAATTAGGCCATATCAACCCATCAAGTCTGCTTCACCACCCTTCAATCATGGCTGATCTATCTCTCCCTCCTAACCCCATTCTTCTGCCTTCTCTCTCTTAGGGCTAATGGAATCAAGGGATATGGGGGAAAAAAGCCAGAACGGGGTACTGGTTGTGGATGATCAGCCATGATCATATCGAAAGGCCAAATGGCCCTACTCATGCGCCTATTTTCTATGTTTCTATGTAGATACATGATTTCTATATAGATGCCATGGTTTCTATGTTTTTCTATATAGATACACGATAAGGAATAACGTTTAGTTCAAAGTAAAGCCTGTAAAGTTCGATCAAAGATAGTCCGAGGTTACCAATGAGATAAATAGCAGTTCATGACTGCTCTCTAGTTGTAAGTGTTTTTATTCAAACCAGTGTTTTACTCAAGATTCCAGCATCTGTTATTCCATGTGTTTCTATTGGTATGCTGTTGGTATTGGTATTGGTATTAATTTGTTATTACATGAACAAAGATACAGTGAAGGGTTTTTTTTGTGTGTGTTATCCGGGCAGATCAGACTGTACATGAGTACAATCAAACCAAAAAATGATTACAACATATAGTGCAAAGAAAAAGGAAATCAAGTACAGCAGAACATGTTACAACTATTAATTGTTAGTTTCATGTTTAGAATTGAACAAGCGTGCTGAATCCTGAGAGATCGCATTCTGCTTCCCTATGAAATGTCAATAATTCCCCACAGTCTTTAATCACTCTCTGTATTCCAACAACCTGAACTGCTTGATGCTACCTGCAAAGTTATATGTCAGATGTACTTAATGATATATAGGAAAGAGAGAAAATGTTGTAGAAAAAACACGAAACACTTATATAAGTTCAAAAAGGCGGTAGGAGCAGAATTAGGCCATTAGATCCATGGAGTCTGCTCCTCCATTCAATCATTGACTGACCTATATTTCCCTCTGAAACACCATTCTCTTGCTATCTTCCTGGAACCTTTGGCACCCCTTACAAATCAAGAACCTGTTTATCTCTGCTTTAAAAATACCTGGTTTGCTGTTTGGAGACCCGCATATAACTCTCATCACATTATTTTTATATCCTTGCAGTTTCTTAAACTCTACCCACAAGGATTCTACATCTCTGACCCTGTCATCCATTGCTAAGGCTTTCATCTCCTTGGAAGGTCCGACAGAGCCACTCCACCTCCTCTGCCGCACCTCTGTTTTTTTCAATAGGATGTGATTCATTGTACCTTCTGCTCCCTGCTCGATCCATCTGCAGCCACGTCTCTGTAATGCCCATTACGTCTTAACCTACTAATTTCTAACTTCCCCAAAAGCTCATCTATCTTGTTCCGTGTACTGCATTCATTCAAACATCAAAAGGTGCCTGTCCCACATGTGTGTCATTTGCGCCTCACTTACTCATCATTAGAAAATTGGTCGACGCCGTGACACGTGGGGGAGCGCATGGGTGACCGCACGCATAGCGAGACGTGGAATCGCATGTAGTGGCGTGCGGCGCTCCAGGATTTCTTAGTGCACCAAAAACCCTCGTGCGAACACCTGCGTGACGTATCGCTTACGCACGCTAACGCATTGGCCACACATGCTGATGCATTGGGTACCACGCTGTATCACGTGGTGACGCATTGTTACATCACCATGCGATCAACGTCCCGACGCCGCGACGCCGTCCATACGCAGTCGGCGCCTTGCCTTTTACGCGTCATGTAACCTCTAACCTCGTCCACTACAGACCTCTTCCTGGGTTTCTTGCTAGCCTTTCTTGTTTCCTATCTACTCCTCCTGGCTGAGCTGTTATTATGAGGGCTGCTGCTAACAGAAGTTTTCTGTTGTTGCTAGTACAATAAAATCTGTAGTGTTTCCATGATGGTCATGATGCAGAATAGGGAAAGCAGGGGTATTCTAATCTAATGACGTCACAGTGCACCAGACGGCTGTGCTGACGACGCATGATGACGCATGAATGACGCGTGATTTGCGCATAAATGACGCTCAAGTGGGACAGGTCCTTAACACTCTTAGTTCAATATTCACCACTCCTCTTCTCAAATGGGTCCCCATTTTGCCTGACCTTAACTCTTATTCCCTTTATAAACTTTCTGTCCTATTACTTCTTCAGTTACCAAATTCCTGCTCTTTCATTCCCTTTAACTCCATCCATACATTTTCCAAATCTGTTGAATCCACACCCCCACCCTCTAAATATTTAGTTTAAAACCCTATCTATGGCCCTAGTTATGTGGTTTCACCAGGGCCCTGGTCCCAGCAGGATTCAAAACGAGTCCATCCCTTCGGAAAAGCTTCCTCCTTCCCCAATAACTGATGCCAATGTGTCCCATGAATTCAAACCCACGTCTTCTTTGAGCCACACAATCAACCTTTAAAATTGTCTCAAACCTCTGCCAAATGGCAAACCAGAAATTATTAAGGTCAAGGGTCTTGACCCGAAACGTCGCCTATCTCCTTCGCTCCTTAGATGATGCTGCTGCCACCCCGCTGAGTTTTTTCTCCAGCTTTTTGTGTACCCCAGAAATTATTACCTATTTGGTTTTTGCTTTTTAATTTTGTTCCTAACTGCTCAAATTCACACAGAACCTCTTTCCTTTTTCTGCCTATGTCATTGGACCACGATGACTGGATCTTCCCTCTCCCAGTCCATGTTCCTCTGCAGGTCAGATGGGATATTTTCAAACCCCGGCACCAGACAGGTCCGAAGAACGGTCTTGACCCTCTAAATGTCACCCATTCATTTTCTCCAGAGATGCTGCCTGTCCCGCTGAGTTACTCCATCTTTTTGTGTTCCTATCACCAGACAGGCAATGCAGTCCTCATGGACTCTTGATCCTTGCAAGAGAGAATTGTGCCTCTTCCCCTGACTATACTATCTCCAATGACAACTATGTGTCTCTTCTCTCACCACTCTTGAATAGCTCCCTGATCTACGGTGGCATGGTTTATGTTGCTCATCATTTCTTACAGCCACAGCCCCCCACACTTGTCTGCTCCGAGAGCGCAAGAATCTCAGACCTACTAGACAAGCTCAAGGGCCAAACGCTCCTCTAACACTGCCTCGGATCCCCACACTATCTCTTGGATCCCAGGTTCATAAAACGATAAAGACCCCCCAAGCTTACCCAAGTCTGAATCCATCTATTGCTCAGACATTAACACTTCCTTATGTTCATTGAATATATTAATATTCATTGGTTAATAAACAATCCAGCATAATTGTCGCATGAAGCAGATTATACTAATCACCCACACCTAGAACTGCTCACGTCTTGTCTTATTCCTTCAAAAGAGAAACTATCATTACATTGATTACCAACCTGTTTATCCATTTCTCTCTATGCAAGTCACACATGTTTTTCAAGTGTCCAGTGCATACAAACTGCAATAAATTCTTGACATAAGTGGATGTCTGTTATTTGATGAATCTGAATATAACACAGTTTTTAATTTGACGGCTTAGCTCTCTGTCTGCATGCGGTGTAAATTCACTTAGGACCTGATTCTTTAGCTTTGTACCAACCCTCCTTGCCCCTAATAATATTATAAGAATTTACTCTGTTTTTTGCGCGCGCACAGACTGTGGTCATAAACCTTGAATGCAGGCTATTTTGCATCTGTCCATCTGTCATGCAGGTTTAATTGTATTATCATTGAATTTCTATTGCCATTTAAAGCAGCAGCGGTGCAGGAGTAGTAATAAGACTGGCATTTCAGTCAACCACACACAAATACACCGAAACACATACAGAATTAAAGTAATTTCAACCTGCCATCTTCATTTGATCAGATCCCAGCTTTCTGTCAGCACTGTTCAGTAAGAAGGATGCAGTGGGTGCATTTTAAATCTAATTTGTAAAGAAACATAGATGGTCATATCACTTCAAGAGGTTTAATTATGCTAGCTGACAACACACTGCGGTGTCTTGTACTTTGCTAGAAAATATAGCTTCTTAATTATCTTCCATGCCTTTCTGAAAATGCGAAAGGATACCAATTTTGAAAATTCTATAAGATTCTTATCTGCTTTGTTACCTCACCCAACAAGCACCTTAAACAACAACAGCAATTTCTCTGCTTGCGTTGGAACGGTCCCTTGACTGAATGGATTATCTTCTGCAAATATTTTAATAATGAATGAGCTCTACAGAAAGTTTAACCGTTTCTCATTGAATTGGACTGAGCTGGCCACATCATGCAGAAAAGGATGGGGGGGGGGGGGTTCATTCAAGGGAGTAAGAAATGAGTAGAAAATATCCTTAAATTCTCCTAAAAACTGTGCACCAATTTGGAATGTAGAATGAAATTAATTACATTTTTTGTCATTGCAAGCTAATTTAGCAACCAAATAAGTAGATAAATTAAATTGTAAATTTGAAATGCAGCTTGTAATCTGCAGTATACTTTTACCAAGGTTCCAATACAAGGTTTAAATAACAGCAGTCCATTTCACAATTGTTAACATATCTGGAAGACTGGAATTAGTTTTTGTGTGCTATCATAGTAAGTTTTAGTAATGCAACATTACAAAAGGCAAAACTAAACTATTTTAGGCCTCTGTAATGATAAAATAGCAATATTACAGTTTGTTATTTGTTCTTGTACTATTTTTAGGCCTCTGTTTGATAAGAATAGCAATATTACAGTTTGTTATTGTACCCATGGAGTATGAAGTAGAGTCAGTGCTTACATCAACCAACCCATTTCACTGTACCATGGTACACGTGACAATGAAGAAACCATTGATTGAACCATTGTGTTTGTTGTATCTTAAATTCATTATCGGATAAGGACTTCAGATGAATACCATGAATGAATGCAACAGAGGGGAGACAGAATCTGTTTGATCCAATGAGTTGACCTAGTGATTATGGCACCAATCTGCAAGCTCATGAGCATTTTCCAGTTTCTTTCTTTTTTAGATTAAATTAATTCACTTCAAGACATTTTTTCACATCCTGTGAAATAAATTGATGAGCAGTTAAACCATCAAGGCGAATGGTACATCAAGGTGAGAAATATTTGGTGTGAAGAAATGTCCATCAATGTGTAAATTCTGGGCAATCATGTGTAAACTTGACTCGCGTAAGTCAAGGTTCCTTTGAGATTGCACCATCCTCTTGTCTATTATATGGTTACTTGATTGAAAGATATTTAGATAATCTAGAGTAGAGAAATCTGGAAAAAGTGACCAACAATAAGACACGGTCTTATAAATGGGTGAAGCCAGCATGAGAGGCTGACTGGATTTTCTGTTTCTTATGTATGGACAGATTTACAGACGAGTAAAAGAGTAACCTAATAGTTACTTTGCAGCTGTGCTCAATTGTTTTAGAAATTCTTGATCGTCGTTGGGCTGTTGGTAACATGGTTATCAAATCTATTGTACAAATAAGGAACTGCAGATGCTGGTTCACCTGCCAAGATACAAAATGCTGGAGTAGTTCAACTGAATCTGAATATGGGTCCTAACCCGAAACATCACCTATTAATGTTCTCCAGAGACGCTGCCTGATCTGCTGAGTTACTACAGCATTTTGGTCCTTTTTATTATCAGAATATCTATTGTCTGACTGTAATGGTTTTAATACTTCTGGTGTCTCAGAAATGTTCTTGTGTTTGACAATACACTTGGTGTCAGAATCATGAGGACTTAGTTCACTGAATCATACAATATCAACATTCTGAATTATTTAACAAAATGTAAAGAGATTTTCTTTGTCATTGGGCCTCAGGGTATACTTTTTGCTGTGCATTGCATCAATGACACTTGAGCTTAAAGGAGTTATGAAGGAATGTTGGGATGGGGTTGGTTATGATGCAGGAAGTTGTTAGTGTTATCAAACATTATTTAGATACTGAAAACATCTCAAAGGAAGCTAAATAAGTGCCATTTTGGACCGTTACTATTAAGGACCATGTCTATTAAACATCATTATATTGGATTAAATCTAGTTTAGTTTAGTTTAGAGATAGGGCACGGAATCACCAAGTCTGCGCCGACCAGCGATCCCCGCACATTAACACTATCCTACGCACACTAGGGACAATTTACACATACACCAAGCCAATTAACCTACATACCTGTCTGTCTTTGGAGTGTGGGAGGAAGCCGGAGATCTCAGAGAAAGCCTATGCGGTCACGGGGAGAACGTACAAACTCCGTACAGACAGCACCCGTGGTCAGGATCGAACCCGGGTCTCTGGCGCTGCAAGCGCTGTAAGGCAGCAAACCTACAGCTGCTCACCGAGCCACCCATCCAGTGTTCAATTGCAACTTGCATGAGAATGTTTCCCAATGTCAGACTTGGAGCATCAGTTTTCACATCCTGACTCCCTGGTTGCACTGACTTGATGCTGAAGCTCATGTGCAATTGCTAATAAATAGCAAGTCGAAGGTTCTTAAAAACGAATGGGTGATGTAAAAAAGGCCAGCTGATGGATGGGACTAGTAACTTATAATAAATGTTTTGACTAGAAATCTAATCCAGTCTTTGTATTTGTTTTGTTCTGGGCCCACTACCTTCTGATGGGCTTAATTCATCCCTCTTCTGTGTTACTTTTCTTTCCATCTCTGTAAAATATGCAACATCTATGTCTGTATCCTGGGGTGAGGGGGTGGAGGGGTAAATTCAGAGAGACATTCTGAGCACTGCTGATACCCCTACAATGTGGATATTTCTGGATAATATCCCAATAATAGATAGACAAAAACAAATATTAAAATGACATTGAAATATAATAGAAAATAAGTTTCCTGTAGGTTATCTACATGTGGTTCAATGTGAAAATGTCTTCATAATTGTGTGCGTAGTTTTGTATCTAATGAATGGAGGAAAGATTCACCATAATAACATTGTTTGTACCTCTGTCACATCATCCACTACTATCCATTGGTCCTTGGACTACCTTTGATTGGACTTTCCTGGACATTATCTTGCACTAAAGATTATTCCTGCTATTCCCTTGATCATGTATTTGTACACTGTGGATGGCTTGATTGTAATCATGTATTGTCTTTCCGCTCAATGGTTAGTATGCAACTAAAGTGTTTCACTGTACCTTGGTACACATGACAATAATCTAAAATCAAACTGTACTCAAACTCAATCCCATACATGCTCTCCATATTAATAAATACATTGTTTTATCTTGTTATAACATCCAGAATTCAAAACCTTTCTATTTTTCCATACTCTCAATTGAAAACAAAATCCTGCCTCACATGTCTTCATTTTTATTTGATAGAAAGATGGGCTAGCTGGTGGGGATGAGCAACCTTTAACCCAAGTCATATATTCTAACAAGGACGATAGAGATTTGCCCTCCAAATACATAAGTGTCAGCACCTCAATGGATTTTGTTTCCACTAGGAATTAAGTTTAATCATTCAGCTATACACATACGGAATCAAGGGATATGGGGAGAAAGCAGGAACATGATACTGATTCTGGATGATCAGCCATGATCATATTGAATGGCGGTGCTGGCTCGAAGGGCCAAATGGTCTACTCATGCATCTACTTTCTATATTTCTATGTTTTTATGTTTCTATGCTTCAATTTCCCTCTGAGTTTCTTCTGCCCTAATTCCAGGTTTATACTGTTATCCATCTTCAATCCTATAACTTTTCACACTCTTTCTGATCCCCATCGTCTTCGGGTCTGTCAGATCCATTTCCACTCAGCTGCACTAAGCTGCCCTGCTTCACTCTCTGCCACATATTGGAAAGCCCAATAGTTAGCCCCTGGGAGATCCAGCAGTAGATCCAGCCTAGTCAATGCCACCGTTTCCCTAAACACTTGCGCTTGGTCCGTCAAGGCCTACTAGATCTCCCGGTTGCTAACCATTTTAATGATATTTTCTTTGGGTAACTTACAACCTAAAGGGGCTGTCCCACTTGGGCGACTTAATCCGTGAGTTCTGGCGAGTTTGCCCTCGACTCATAATCGCAGCATGGTCGACACGATGTCGTAGGAGGGCTTTGTAACTCTCCTTCATGCTCGAGAGTAGTCCCCGCATACTCGAGGCCTCAGCTAGGTCGCGGCCTGCAAAATGCCCGTGAGTAAAAAAAGAGCGCCATGGATTTAGTCGTAGTAGGTCGGCATGTTAGTCGGGTAGATAGTCTTCAACATAGTCGAAGGGGTCGAAGGAGGTCTTCTGTATAGTCGAAGGAGGTCTTCAACATGACATTTTTTCAAACTCTCCTAAACTCTTCTAAACCCGCCAATTAGATCGCCCAAGTGGGACTGCCCCTTAACGATATGAATACTGAATTCTCCAATTTTAAATATCTAACCTAAAAAAAACTATTTTTTTCCCGTCTTCCCCGGTGCCCCACCTGGATTTACACCCATTTCTCCTCTTCTCCTGCCCCTGTCCCCTTCCATTTATATTCCTCAAGAGTCAAGGGTATTTTATTGTCATATGTCCCAGATGGGACAATGAAATTCTTATTTGCTGCAGCACAACAGAATATGTCAATATGTAAATATAGTACATAACGGGGGAAGAGAAAAGAAAGAAAAAGTTCAACAAACTTCTGAACTTTCCTTTCCTTTATCACATTCCTTCCTCTGGCTTCACAATTTGTACTTCTTTTATCATTACCTCACACTTTTTTTAATCTCTTCATCTCTTGCCTTTTCCCAACCAAAGGCTGGTGCTCCCCCCCCCCCCCCCCCCCCCCCCCCCCACTACAATCTGTCTGAAAAAGGATCCTGACCTGAAATATCAGCAATGCATGTTCTCCAGAAATGCCGCTTGATCCGCTGAATTACTTCAGCACTTTGTCTTTTTTAAATTCCAATTCCTTACTGGTATTCCTTGAGTCAGGTGACTATGCTTGTAAGCATGCAAGTGTTCTTCATCAAAGCCACAAATTTAAATATTCAGTTGATGTGAATATTTGTATACCTCTTGACATATTTTGTGGCTCCAATAGCGCTAGGGCACCACAATGGCCCGACTGGTAGAGCAGCTGTCTCGCAGCCCCAGAGATCTGGGTTCGATCCTGACATTGGGTGCTGTCTGTGTGGAGTTTGCAAGTTCTAACTGGGCCATGTGGGTTTCCTCCAGCTGTTCCAGTTCCCTCTCAAATCCCGAAGATGTGTGGATTATAGTTTAATTGACCTCTATAATTTGCCTTTAGTGTGTAGGGAATGGATGCAAAAGTGAGAAAACAAAATTATAATGTGAACAGGTAATTGATGATTGGCGTGGACTTGGTGGGCTGAAGGGTCTTTCACTGCTATATCATTGAATTTGAGTCTCCAGTGACTTACAAACATCTGCAGATACACCATAGAAAGCATTCTGTCATGATGCATCACATTCTTGTTATGGAATAAGTCTGCCCAAGACATTGCAGAGAATCACACGGAGGAGAAATCTCACCATTGACTCCATTTACACTTCACATTGCCTCAGAAAAGCAGCCAACATGATTATAGACGTCCTAGCCTGGTCATTGCTTCTTCACCATTCTACTGTCTGGCAGAAGATACAGAAGCTTGAAAGTGTGCACCACAAAACTCAGGAACAGCTTCGTCCCCTCTGTTATCAGGCTTCTGAGCAGTCCTTATATAAGCTACGGTAATGTCCGATCCACTTCTACCCCATTGCGGACTTTGCCTATGGAACTGGTGCACTACAATGCTGCCAACTATATTCTGCACTCCATGTTTTACCTATCACTCTACCAATTGTGCTTGAGTGTGACTTGATTATATATTACGTATAGAAACATAGAAACATAGAAATATAGAAAATAGGTGCAGGAGTAGGCCCTTCGGCCCTTCGAGCCTGCACCGCCATTCAATATGATCATGGCTGATCATCCAACTCAGTATCTTGTACCTGCCTTCTCTCCATACTCCCTGATCCCTTTAGTCACAAGGGCCACATCTAAATCCCTCTTAAATATAGCCAATGAATTGGCCTCAACTACCTTCTGTGACAGAGAATTCCACAGATTCACCACTCTCTGTGTGAAAAATGATTTTCTCATCTCGGTCCTAAAAGACTTCCCCTTTATCCTTAAACTGTTACCCCTTGTTATGGACTTCCCCAACATCGGGAACAATCTTCCTGCATCTAGCCTGTTCAACCCCTTAAGAATTTTGTAAGTCCTCTATAAGATCTATATATGGCTATATTTAAGAGTGAGTTGGATGTGGCCCTTGTGGCTAAGGGGATCAGAGGGTATGGAGAGAAGGCAGGTACGGGATACTGAGTTGGATGATCAGCCATGATCATATTGAATGGCGGTGCAGGCTCGAAGGGCTGAATGGCCTACTCCTGCACCTAATTTCTATGTTTCTATGTTTCTAAGATCACCCCTCAAACTTCTAAATTCCAGCGAGTACAAGCCGAGTCTATCCAGTCTTTCTTCATATGGAAGTCCTGCCATCCCAGGAATCAATCTGGTGAACCTTCTCTGTACTCCCTCAATGGCAAGAATGTATTTCCTCAGATTAGGAGACCAAAACGGTATGCAATACTCCAGGTGTGGGTTCACCAAGACCCTGTACAACTGCAGTATAACCTCCCTGCTCTTGTAATCAAATCCTTTTGCTATGAATGTCAACATAGCATTCGCTTTCTTCACAGCCTGCTGCACCTGCATGCCTACTTTCAATGACTGGTGTACCATGACACCCAGGTCTCATTGCATCTCCCCTTTTTCCTAATCAGCCACATATAACACATCCACAGGTTCTCCCTTATCCACTCTACTAGTTACATCCTCAAAAAATTCTATAAGATTCGTCAGATATGATTTACCTTTCATAAATCCACATGATTTACCTTTCATAAAGTATAGTATTAATTGATTTGATTGGACAGCAATTAAAACAAAGCTCTTCATGGTTCTTCGGAACACGTGAAAATAATAAACCTAAACCTGAACCTAAGTCTTTGACACCATCGCACGCGCTATCCACTGTCAATATCTTTTCCCTATAAGCAAGCTGAATGGGACAGTTTCACTTAGTTTTGGTGTCATATGTAATATCCAGTTATATCCAGAGAATCACTTGCAATGGGTTCTCTTCCTCCTCCTGCTCCACTAAATGCTCCCTAACATCTTAACCTCCCCACCTTGATGTTGTTTAAAACCTACCTCTGAGACTTAGCAATCTATCAGCCGCTTAGTATTTCCTTCTTTGACTCTGGGCTAACATTGTCATATTATCCTTTTGAGAGGCTTTATGAAAATTTCAGCTTGCTATTTATTGTTTTTGAGAGAATGAGAGAAAACGTTTAAATTTTCTGTTATCTAACACTAGATGGTGCTCTATTCACATTTTTCATCTTCAGGACGTTACTGCGATTCAATTTTATTCCACTTCAATTGGCATAAAGTTTTATATTAGTGTCGCACCTATCCGAAGAAACATCTCTCTGCCGTAACCTTTACTGATTTAAGATTGAAAATTGTATTACAGAAGTCTCAAACATTATGAAATTAAATTTTATTTTTTATTCTTTTCTTGTTTATAAAGGAGACAATTGAACATTTGTACAGGCTCTTATACATCGGCAAGTCCAAACGTCGAATGGGCGATGGTTTCGCTGCACACCTTCGTTCAGTCTGCCTGGGCCTACCTGATCTCCCAGTTGCCAAACGCTTTAATCCTCCATCCCTTTCCCACAATGACCTTTGAGTCCTGGGCTTTCTTCATTGTCGGAGTGAGGCCAAATGCAAATCATATTTTGCTTGGGCAGCTTACAACCCAATGGTATGAACATTGATTTATCTAACTTCAAGTAACCCTTGCATCCCCTCTCTGTCCGTCCCTCTCCCACCCAAGTCATTGTACTAGTTTCAAAGTCGTCTTGTTGAGTCTCATTGTCTGAAACGTTTTCACTTAGCCCACAGCTGACAATGGCTTGTTTCCTTTATCATTGTTACTTTTTTGCATATTTTTCATTCATCTGTTCTATATCTCTCTACATCACCGTCTATATCTCTCATTTCCCTTTCCCCTGACTCTCAGTCTGAAGAAGGGTCTCATCCCAAAACATCATCTATTGCTTTTCATCAGAGATGCTGTCTGGCCTGCTGAGTTACTCCAGCTTTCTGTGTCTATCTTCAGTTTAAACCAACATCTGCAGTTCCTTACTACACAATTGAACATTGAGCACGGAACAGTGCAGCTCTAGAACAGGCCCTTCAGCCCACAATGTCTGTGCCTAACTTAATGCCAGGTTAAATTAATTAACCCTGCCTGCACATGATCCATATCCCTCCATTCCCTACATATATGATGCTAATGTTTAAGAGGCTTCTAAATGGGCACATGCATTTGCGTGGAATGGTGAGGGGAGTGTAAACTATGTGCATGGTTTAAATGTGTTATAATGGTGAGAATAATATTTTGCACTCAGCACCTTACCCTTTGGTCTATCTATTGTAATTGAGTTTGAACTGATTGTATCTATGTGTGCTATATCTGACTTGTTTGGATAGCATGCAAATCAAATCAAACCTTATTATTCCAATAATAAATTTAAACCTATGTTCGGCGTTGTGGGTTGAAAGGCTCCTTCCTGTGCGGTACTTTTCTATGCTCCTATGTTACTATCTATGTAAATATCTGCCTCCATCACTCCCGGCACCATGTCCCAGACATGCAGCACTTTCAGTGTAAAAAACATGCCTCACATACAGTGGCTTGCAAAAGTATTCATACCCCTTGAACTTTTCCACATTTTGTCGCGTTACAACCACAAACGTAAATGTATTTTATTGGGATTTTATGTGATAGGCCAACACAAAGTCGTGCATAATTGTGAAGTGGAAGGAAAATGATACATGGTTTCCAAATGTTATTACAAATAAAAAACTGAAAAGTGTGGCGTGCAAATGTATTCAGCCCCCCTGAGTCAATACTTTGTAGAACCACCTTTCGCTGCAATTACAGCTGCAAGTCTTTTGGGGTATGTCTCTACCAGCTTTGCTCATCTAGGGACTGAAATCTTTGCCCATTCTTCTTTGCAAAATAGCTCAAGCTCAGTCAGATTTGATGGAGAGCGTCTGTGAACAGCAATTTTCAAGTCTTGCCAGAGATTCTCAATTGGATTTAGGTCTCAATTGGATTTGGGCCACATGAATATGCTCTGATCTAAACCATTCCATTGTAGCTCTGGCTGTATGTTTAGGGTTGTTGTCCTGCTGGAAGGTGAACCTCCGCCCCAGTCTCAAGTCTTTTGCAGACTCTAACAGGTTTTCTTCCAAGATTGCCCTGTATTTGGCTCCATCCATCTTCCCATCAACTCTGACCAGCTTCCCTGTCCCTGCTGAAGAAAAGCATCCCCCACAGCATGATGCTGCTACCACCATGTTTCACAGTGGGGATGGTGTGTTCAGGGTGATGTGCAGTGTTAGTTTTCCACCACACATAGCGTTTTGCATTTATGCAAAAAACTTCAATTTTGGTCTCATCAGACCAGAGCACCTTCCTCCACATGTTTGTTGTGTCCCCCACATGGCTTGTGGCAAAACTGCAAACGGGACTTCTTATGGCTTTGTTTCAACAATGGCTTTTCATCTTGCCACTCTTCCATAAAGGCCCGATTTGTGGAGTGCATGACTAATAGTTGTCCTGTGGACAGAATCTCCCACCTGAGCTGTGGATCTCTGCAGCTCCTCCAGAGTTAGCATGGGCCTCTTGGCTGCTTCTTTGATCAATGCTCTCCTTGCCCGGCCTGTCAGTTTAGGTGGACGGCCATGTCTTGGTAGGTTTGCAGTTGTGCCATACTCTTTCCATTTTCGGAAGATGGATTGAACAGTGCTCCGTGAGATGTTCAAAGCTTGGATATTTTTTTATAACCTAACCCTGCTTTAAACATGTCCACAACTTAATCCCTGACCTGTCTGGTGTGTTCCTTGGGCTTCATGATGCCCAAGGAACATTGTTTGTTCACTAATGTTCTCTAACAAACCTCTGAGGCATTCAAAGAACAGCTGTATTTATACTGAGATTAGATTACATACAAGTGGACTCTATTTACTAATTAGGTGACTTCTGAAGGCAATTGGTTGCACTGGATTTTATTTAGGGGTATCAGAGTAAAGGGGGCTGAATACTTTTGCACGCCACACTTTTCAGTTTTTTATTTGTAAAAAGATTTGAAAACCATGTATCATTTTCCTTCCACTTCACAGTTATGCATCACTTTGTGTTTGATCTATCACATAAAATCCTAATAAAATACATTTACGTTTGTGGTTGTAACGTGACAAAATGTGGAAAAGTTCAAGGGGTATGACTACTTTTGCAAGCCACTGTATATCTCCTTTAAATTTTGCCCCCCTCACCTTAAAGCTCTGCCCTCTAGTCTTTGACATTTCCACTGTGGGGAAAAAGGTCCTGACTGTCTATCTTTGCCTCTCATAATTTTTATAAACTTTGCTTTCAGGTTTCCCCTGTGCCTCCAACAGTCCAGAGAAAACAATCCAAGTTTGGCCAACTTCTCCTTAGAACTTAAGAGATGTTAAAACAAATATTACACACAATCATTTTACAGGAATATCAAACTGTTCAATATGGGATTTGAATGAATTCCTATAATTGTGTAGATTATGAGAGCCTTCATTACTTCATCACTTCATCAATGAACAGAAACAGAAATGATAACAGAATGAGAAACAAAGTGTTTTATCTTGGGCTATAAAGGGTGACAAATCTGTGGAAATCTCTGCCATAGAAGGCTGTGGAGGCAAAATCAGTGGATTTAAGGCAGAGATAGATAGATTCTTGATTAGTATTGGTGTCAGAGGTTATGGGGAGGAGGAAGGAGATTGGGGTTAGGAGGGAGAGACAGATCAGCCATGATTGAATGGCAGAATAGACTTGATGAGCCAAAAGGTCTAATTCTACTATCACATGACCATATGATCTATATTCTTCATCTCTACAGGCTAGGGCATGTGCAATATTTACTGAAAATGACATGCATGCCTTGACCACATGATCAATAAATGATAACTATTTTAGTCATTTAGACTCTTTTTTTTTCCTATCCCTTGCTCCTCACAGACTCTGTTACGACTTATTGGAAGAGAAAGAAGATTTCTTCTTTGTCAAGTCGAAAGAGTCAAAAGTGTCATATGTACCAAAACAGAACAATTACATTTTTATCTGCAGACGCACAACAGGTTTGTAAACACAGTACTAATAGATCATACGATAAAGAAAAGCAATAAAAAGTTCAATAAATAAAAAGCCCAATATAAAAACAAATAAACCAAAACATAGCCCAAGACACCAGTACAACCAAAGCAATTAAACATTTCAAGTTTAGTTGATGTATATAGTGTTCAACAACCCAATAGTCATCGGGAAGAAACGCTTCCTGAACTTGGTTGTTAGAGTTTTCAGGCTCCTATACATTTTTCCCGATGGCAGGAGTGAAATGAGAACGTGGCCAGGATGATGTGAGTCCTTGATGATACTGGTTTCCTTTTTAAGACAGCGCCTCCTATAGATATTTTCAACAGTGGGGAGGTCAATACCCATGATGGATGGGTAGTGGCCACCACATTTTGTAATCTCCTTCATTCCTGGGTATTCAAGGCTGTGATGCAACCAGTAAATATGGTCTCTTCTGTACATCTGTAGAAGTTCTATCAAGTATTTGTTGACATACCAGATCTCTTCAATCATAGAAGGGAGTAGATGTGTTGATGGGATTTCTTTATGATTGCATCTATGCACTGGCTCCAGGATAGATCGTTAGAAATATGCACTTAGGCCAGAAACTTGAAGATGTTTGACTTGCTCCACCACCGAATCGTCAATGAAGATAGGTTTGTGGATCCTAGATCATCCTCTTCTAAAGTCAACAATCAGGTCCTTGGTCTTACTGACATTAAGAGCAAGCTTGTTGTTCTGACACCATTCAATCAGACAATCAATCCCCCCCTATATTCTGACCCATCATTATCCATAAATCATCCAACAATGATGGTGTTGTCAGCAAATTTTAAAGATAAAATTGAAAACTGTATCCGGCAACACAGTCCGGGGTGTAGAATGCGTAGAGCAGGCGACAGAGCACAAAGTATTGAGGTGCCCTTGTACTGATAGTTATCGAAGAGGAAGTGTTGTTACCAATTCATACTGATTGTGTTCTGTTGATGAGGAAGTCAAGGACCCAGTTGCAAAGCGATACACAGTTCCATGAGCTCAGTAACATGTTGGAGAGGATGATGGTGTTGAATGCCGAGCTGTAGTTTATGAATAACAGCTTGAAGTATTGTGTTTTTATTATCCAAGTAGACTATCCAAGTGCAGAGTGGAGAGCCACCGAGATTGCATCCCTCCGTTGATCTAATGTAGCAGTTAGAATATTCTAGTGGGTCCAGGTCTTGCTAAGGTAAGAGTTGATATATGCCATAACCAACATCTACACACCCCTTTCCACTTTCCACAGAGACTGTTCCCTCCATAACTACCTGGACAATTTGTGCCTTCCCACCCAAACCATCCCCTCCTCAACACCAGTGCGTATTACCCCCTTCGACTCCGTCCAATGACCCCAACAGTCTTTTCAGGTGAGGCAGAGGTTCTCTTGCACTTCCTCCAACCTCATCTACTGTATCCATTGTTCCAGGTGTGGACTCCTGTATATTGGCGGGACAAGCGCAGGCTCAGCGATCGTTTCGCTGAACACCTCCGCTCAGTCCGCCTAAACCTACCTGACCTCCCAGTTACTCAGCACTTTAACTCCCCTCCCATTCCCACACTGACCTTTCTGTCCTGGGCCTCCTTGATTGTCAGAGTGAGGCCCAGTGCAAATTGGAGGAACAATACCTCATATTTTGCATGGGTTCCATACCAATGGTATGAACTTTGACCTCTAACTTCAAGTAGCACTTGTTTTCCCTCTCTCTCCATCCCCTCCCCTTCCCAGTTCTCTGACCAGTCTTACTGTCTCCGACTACATTTTATCTCTTTACTGCCCCACTCCCCTGACATTGGGCTGAAGGAGGCCTCAACCCGAAACGTCACCCATTCCTTCTCTCGAGATGCTGCCTGTCCGCTGAGTTACTCCAGCATTTTGTGTCTATTTTAAACAACTTAATTGCCACAGACGTTAGTGCCACCGCTCGGTGGTCATTGAGACATGACACCTTACTCTTCTTGGGCACCGGTATTATTGTTGCCCTTTTAAAGCAAGTGGGAACCTCAGACCTCAGCAATGAGGGGTTGAAAATATCTGCAAGAACTCCAGCCAGTTGGTCCACGCAGGTTTTGAGAACTTTGTAATAGTTAAGGATGGAAAATCTCAGGCTGGACATGCTAGTTGGATATAATATTATTATGATCTTATAATATTATGAAAAAACAGGCGTATTAGTTACAGGTTTAAAATACATTTTGGAACACAAAATTTGATCCGACGCTCTAATGCTAAAGGAAACCTGCACTATCGGTGACACTATATTTGAATGAAATAATAAGTGAATTTTTCTCTTTCAGGTGGATATCAAAGCCCTCATATCACTGTCAAAAAACAATGCAGTTCCCGTAAACATCCTGGACTGAAGTTCTCCCTCAGCAAACATCACTGTAACAGATTATCAAGCCACATTTCAAATACCCATTTGTGTTTATTGCGTTTATTGCTCTGTATAAATTGGATGGCCTCTTTTCCTACTTTCAAAGGCAACTCCGCTTCAATATCGCAATGGGGTGTCCTAACTTTGTGAAAAGTGTTATGTAAGTGTAAAAATTTCTTTTTTCTCAAAGCAATCTAGCACGCTGACTGAATACCAATTGGCAGAGGAGTCCAGGCCCATGGAGCTGTGCACCTTCCCTGTGGGTGAGGTCTAACATAAGTTAGTTCATAGGTTCTAGGAGCAGAATTAGGCCATTCGCCCGTAAAGTCTACTCCGCCATTCAATCATGGCAGACCTATCTTTCCCTCTCAACCCCATTCCCCTGCCTTCTACACAAAATCCCTGACACCCTTACTAATCTTACATATACAATTATTAAGGGATTGGACATGCTAGATGTAGGAAACATGTTCCTGATGTTGGGGGAGTCCAAAACCAGGGGCCACACTTTAAGAATAAGGGGTAGGCCATTTACAACTGAGATGAGGAAAAACCTTTTCACCCGGAGAGTTGTGGAATTTGTGGAATTATCTGACTCAGAAGACAGTGGAGGCCAACTCACAGGATGCATTCAAAAGAGAGTTAGATAGAGCTCTGGAATATGGAGAGAAGGCAGGAACGCGGTACAGATTGTGGATAATTAGCCATGATAACATTGAATGGTGGAGCTGGCTCGAAGGGCCGAATGCCCTACTCCTGCACCTATTTTCTATGTATCTATATCTATTTAATCAAGAATCTATTTAATCTATTTAAGGTGCAATCTCCACCTTAAAAATATATATTGATGGCCTCCTCAGTCCTCTGTGACAATTAATTCCACAGATTCACCACCCTCTGGCTAAAGAGAATCCTCCTCATCTCCTTCGTAAAGGTACATCCTTTTATTCTGAGACAATGACCTCTGGTCCTAGACTCTCCCACTAGTGGAAACATCCTCTCAACATTCACTCTATCCAAGCCTTTCACTATTTGACAAGTTTCAATGAGGTCCCTCCTCATCCTTCAAGTTGGGATGAAGGGCCTGTTTCCACACTGACACTATGACTCTATAGAATAATACAGCACGGGGTGGGAGATTGCAACCTTCATGTGGTCCGCCCTGTTTCGACGAATGCAATCAACCTGGTGTGCACAATCAAATAAGATCAAATAGAACAAGTTGTCCTACAACTTTAGGCTGTGCACGCCATACGCAAGAAGAAGAGAACAGTACAGCACAAGAATAGGCCCTTTGGCCCAAATGTCTGTGTATCTGCCTCAACCACCACCCTCCCAGCAATATGTTCCAAGCACCTTTCACCCTCTGTGTAAAAAAATCTGCCCCCGCACATCTCCTGTGGCCATCGGCCATTTCTCCGAGTGGATGAATTGTGCTCGGAATTATCTGACTTCCTGTGAAAGAAGTAACACTAACTACCATGAGATGAATAATTCACTGCAAAAGATAAATTCACAAATACATTTCCCTTTCCTTATTGCTTTACCCTAACTGAGAAATTCCCATCTGTGATTCATAACTCGGGAAATCTACAGATACCTGCACGGATTATCTATGTCTTAAAGGAAACTCTGTTGTTGAATCTTACTTTGATATGGAATACTGATTCTACCACGTAAACATTAGAGGAGTTAAAGAGAACGGGTTTTGACCAGGAATTCCAAGGCACAAATACCATGGAGCATCTGGCTTTAAATAAGACTAAGATCACGTATGTGGAAAGAGGTAGTTACTGTGAATAATAGATAGAAGGATGCAAGTGCATTATGCCTGGGTATCCACATCACTGATGATCTGTCCTGGACCCAGCACATTGATGCAATCACAATGACATCGCACCAATGCTTCTATTTCCTCATTCCTTTGAGGATATTCAGCATTATCGTCTTTTGTCGATTACCATTTGTCTATTGTCTATTACTATTGTCTATTGTCTATTACTAATTACTGAGATACTGATTATTCTATTAAAGCTCAACAAGTATGCAGTCTGAAGAAGGATCCCGACCTGTACCATCTACCGTCCATTTTCTCCAGAGATGCTGCCTGATCCACTGAGTTACTCCAGCATTTTGTGTCTATCCATGGTAGATAGCATACTGACTCAAGTTGCATCAAAGCCTAGTTCGGGAAATCAAGAGCTCAAGATTGAAGGATGAAACATAGAAACATAGAAAATAGGTGCAGAAGGAGGCCATTTGGCCCTTTGAGTCAGCACCGCCAATAATTGTGATAATGGCTGATCATCCACGATCATCCACAATCACATCACAAAGCGTGCCTGCCTTCTGGAGGATATTGCCCAGTCCATCACAGGTACTGACCTCCCCACTGCTGAAGTGAATTACGGAAAGCACAGCCTCAAGAAGGCAACGAATATCATCAAAGCCTCATACCACTCAAGGCATGCATTCATCTCACTGCTGCCTTCAGGAAAAAGATATGGGTTCCTGAGAACCATTACCATGTTCAAGAATAGCTTCTTACCATCAACCATCATGTTCCCCAACCACCCTGCCAAAACCTTAATCATAACCCTACCTCAGTATCAAAGCACTATGAACTTCGCATTTCATTTGGTTGCTTTTTTTTTTGTTTTTCACTATCATGGAATAACATATAATTACATATGTTATTACGTATATAATATAATAACAATTATTGGAATAACATAAGAATAGATTGGATAAACATAGGAATATATCGGCTAAATCGCACAATCTTTTGCCCATAATAGGGGAAACGAGAACCATAGCAATGGAAATGCAACTGAGTGGAAGGTTGTTGTATTCAATAAATCACTTGAATCATCGAACAGTTTGTATAACAAAGTATTTTATTACACTACCGAGTGAGGCACATAACTCACGTATCCACGTATGCACTGGCAAACCCCGAGTACACAGCAAAGTGCGGAGCTGGATCATATCCTGTTGTCGATCTCCTGGCACCATTCGTGACACGATCCGAGGCCGGGTTTCTCAACTTCCCGAAGGGTGCCCGACACGGTTTTTTACAGGTTTTCTCATCCAATCTGACCACGCCATACCCCCTCCTGTGAGCTGTTCATTGTCCATTAGCCCATTCAGTGGATATTTTTAGGACAGAGATAGATAGATTCTTGATTAGTATGGGTGTCAGAGGTTATAGGGAGAAGGCAGGAGAATGGGTTTAGGAGTGAGAGATAGATCAGCCATGATTGAATGGCGGAGTTGACCTGATGTCCCTAATGGCCTAATTCTAGTCCTATCACTTATGACCTTATAATCCTCTCAGGCCATGCCACACTTAGCCTGTTGTGCGCACCATTTTTGCACTACTTGCAGTAGGGGGCATGGATGATCTGCCCAGCTATTGCAGTGTTTTGCTCAGCAAACCCAGACATTCCCAGACTTGTTTGGGAACATGTTTGAACATCCTCTACTTGTTTGGGAACATGCTCGGACACCTCTACTTGTTTTTGAACGTCTTCGAAAACATATTTAATGTTTTATTATTAATGTTTAATGTTTTATGTGTCATTCTTAATTGTTACTGTATGTCGTGTTGTTACATACAAACGGCAAATTCCTTTTATGTGTACACACTTGGCCATTAAACTTATTCATTCATTCATCTACTTGTTTTCAAAGGGTTTGGAATGCTGTGCTGCTAATTTAGCTAACAAGTCCCATTTTAGCTAACGCCTATTTTGACCCTTACAATAAAAAAGGGTGTGCACTACAAATCCTGCCCAAAAACTTGTCTCTCCTATCCTATCCAAGTTGTTAGGATTGGCTATCCAAATCATATATCCCATTTAGTGGTCAAAGTGTGGAAGTCTACCGCAGTATTTTTTTGGAATAACACGTCCCAACACGATTTATTCAAACTGATTTGAAAATATGCGGACTGGCGTATTCAACCGTATCTCAAACTCATTTGATTGTTTCCCATCTGTTCAGAATTCCATTTACCCACCTTTGATCCATACCTTCAGTTGACCTTCACAACAACATTTCATTAGACTCAGTCTTGGATATTTAAATTAAGCCAAGGAATACAGTAATTTTAAGAAAAGATTCATATTCCCATTACACCACCCTTACTCTGGATTTTCCACCAGAGGAAATTGCTTCTCTGTTCCAATCCTAATGAACCTAATTATAATTGTAAAAACTTCAATTAGGCCACTTATCAACCTTCCATGTTCAGTGGAAAGCCAACCAGGTTTAGGCAATAGTTTAACTCTTAGAGCTCTGGATACAAGCCTGGTGAAACTGTTCTATTTGTGCTACTTATTATTGTTGTGGTGATATCTACCTCAGGAGAGCTTCAGCTGTACAAGATGTTGATGAGGCAGCATTTGAGGGTATTGTGTTCGGATTTGGTCACCCTGCCACATGTAAGATGCCATTAAACTGGAAAGGGTGCAGAAATGTTTTACAAGTATTTTACCAGGACTTAAAGAGACTGAGTTATAAGGTGAGGTTGGGCAGGCTGGGACTTTTATTCCTTTGAGCACAAGAGCCTGATGGATGATCTCGTAGAGGTGTATAAAATCATGAGACCAGTGTCACGTACCTCTTCAAATGAAAAAAAAACCTAAATCATCTGGTCAAACTAATTTATAAATTTTTTTTAAAAAATCAACAACAAAAAAATCTTTTTGGGGGTTTGGATTTTTTTTTTCAGTTTCACTGCTCTTATATGATCAAGAAAAGGACACAATGAGCTGTAATAACTCGCAAGCTCGCGTTCATGTGATGGGACCTGGATTAGTGGAAAAATCCGCAGAAAAAAGAAACAGAATTAATGCTTCAGGCCCTAGACCTTTATCAGAATTGGGAAAGAGAGACAAGAGGTTTGTTATAGGAAACATGTTCAGCTGGAAAGAGTGCAAAAAAGATTTACGAGGATGTTGCCAGGATATGAGGGCCTGAGCTACAGAGAGGTTGGGCAGGCTAAGACTTTATTCCTTAAGCGCAGGAGGATAAGAGGTGGTCTTATAGAGGGGAATAGATAGGGTAGATGCATAGAGTATTTTACTTAGAGTAGGAGCATCAAGAACCCTCTTTAGTCAGAAGGTGGTGAATCTGTGGAATTCATCGCAAGCTGTGGAGGCCTTCAGTGGATATTTTTAAGGTGGAGATTGATAGATTTTTGATTAGTAAGGGTTTCAGGGTTATGGGACGAAGGCAGGAAAATGGCGTTGAGAGGAAAGATAGATCACCATGATTGAATGGTGGAGTGGATTTGATGGGCCGAATAGCTTTCTTCCGCTCCTAGAACTAATGAACATGAAACAGAGGACATAAGTTTAAGGTGAGATAGGAAAGATTTAATAGGAACCCGAGGGGACAATTTTTCCACACAGAGTGAGGTGGGTATATGGAATAAGCAAGACAGAGGGGTTTTGTATATGAATGAATCAATATCTGGTCCCTGGTATTTTCATGTTTCTTCTCATAACCAAATCTCCTTGCAACCTCAGTAAGGTTCGTTTCTTGGTAAAAAATGGGTACGGGAAGGGATGATGGTGGGGAGGTGAGCAACTTTCGCTGAACCTGCAGATGAAAGTTGAGCATGTGCATAACACACTCTGATTAATTGTGGCAACTGTCTGCAGAGACAGAGAATAATCTGCTGGTGTGCAGCAACTCAGTTCATGCAGTACAGTCATCTCCTCATCTACAGTATCCCTTTGTCCCTGTAGAATCATCCTGCGCTGTTGCTTTGCAACCTTGTGTCCATTGTGACCAGTAAGCTGCTCACAATTTCATCTTGCTCTTCAATGTGGACATCAAGCTATTCACAAGTTCACAAGTTATAGTGGAATAAGGCCATTCGGCCCATCCAGTCTACTCCGCCATTCAATCATGGCTGTTCTCTGCCTTCTAATCCCATTTTTCATGCCTTCTCCCCTAACCCTTGACACCCATTATTATCAAGAATTGTCGATCTCTGCCTTAAAAAATATCCACTGATGGCCTTCACAATTCTCTGTGGCAATGAGTTCCACAGATTAACTACCCTCTGACTAAAGAAGTTCCTCCTCACCTCCTTTCTAAAAGAGCACCCTTTAATTCAGAGGGTATCACCTCTGGTCCTAGACTTTCCCACCAGTGGAAACATCTTTTCCACATCCACTCTATCAATGAGTTTCATTATTCTGTAAGTTTCAATGAGGGGTCCCCTCAACATACTAAACTCCATTGAGTGGAGGACCAGTACTGTCAAACGCTCATCATATGCTAACTCACTAATTCCTGGATTCATTCTTGAAAACCTCCTCTGGACCCTCTCCAAAGCCAGAACATCCTTCCTCAGATATGGGGCTCAAATTTGCTCACAGTACTCCAAATGTGGCCTGACCGGTCCCTTATAGGACCTCAGTATTACATTGCTGTGTTTGTATTCCGGTCCTCTTGATATATACATGCTAGCATTGAATTTGCCTATTCTCAGCACTTAAGACATGCCTGGTACCTAGTCATGAACACATCATAGACATGGTCCTCATCTACTGTAGGTTCTCTGGAGTACGCACTGTTGTGCAGATCTGCACACCTTTGAGTACTGCATCAGATTGCCAAACTTCAAACTGGCGCCAAACTTCAATGTTCCAGGTTCAGGGACAATACCCCAAAGCTGTCTTCAGGCAACTGAACTATCCTATCAACAACTACAGAACAATCCTTAACTACCATCTAGCTAATTGGAGACCCTTGGACTATCTTTAATCGGACTTTACTGGACTTTATCTTGTGCTATATGTTATTCCCTTAATCTTGTATCGCTTCAGTCTGGACAGCTCAATTGTAATCATATATAGTTTTTCCACTGACTGGATAGCACGCAACAAAAAGCTTTTCACTGTACCTCAGTACACGTGACAATAAACTAAGCTAAACTAAACTAATTTGCTCATCTCTCCTCTTCTCCTCAATGCCATACAAAAGCAAAACAGTGGGTAATTGAATTTGTAAGCTGCAGCACTACTGTCGTAATGGTAATGTCACAGCACAGATGGTAATAGGATTGCTTATTATAGATTAAATTGCATTGAATGTAGCAATCACAATGAGACTAAGTAAGCATACCCGAGGAACTGTTTTTCACACTACAGCTCAAAGTGCTGTGACATTTGGTGACTCCTTTGCTCATTAGTTGCAGTACAGTCTCCTGTTGGTACAACCCATCTGGTGCAGGTTGGCCAACAGTCATTGGAGCTGAGAAAAATGCGAGGTTATTTTGTTTTTGTAAAATTCTGATAGACTCCACAGGGTTTTCCTAAAGTGGGTATTTAGGACTAGGGGATATAGTTGCACAATAAAGTGTTGCCCATTTCAATTGTAAATGAGGAGGCTCTTCTCTCAGGGAGTTGTGAATCTTAAGAAGATTAGTACGAGTGACAGAGGTTATGGGAATAAGGCAGGAGAATGGGTTGAGTGGGAGAGATAGATCAGCAATGATTGAATGGAGGAGTAGACTTGAGGGGCCAAAGGGCCTAATTCGACTCCTATTCCTTATGACCCCTATGACCTTTTGACTTTATGCTCTTTAACCCTGACTACTGTGGAGGTGATGTTGCTAAATACATTCAAGGCAGAGATTGACTTTAAACCAACAAAACATTCAAGATAAATAAATTGGGGGGGGGGGGGGGGGGGGGGATTGGGAAGGGGGAGGGGAGGAATATGGTGGAGAGTGCCGTTGGGGTCAAAACTGGATCAGCCTTAATCAGCAATCGTCATAATGACTACTGGTTCAGGCTTGAGGGACTGACAGGCCTATTTCTGCTCCTGTTTCTTGTTCACTTCAATGTGGAACGAGTCTAATATGTCAGAGTACAGTTATGGTCCACATTTCTGTCAGATCAACTTCCCAAATGTTTGCAAGTGATCCGAAATAGTGTGAGCACAATAAACCATGGCAATAAAAAGGTTTAATCAGCTTCTGAGCAAAAATAAACCACTCAAACCTCAGTTGAGTGAAATGGTCGAGGACATTTTCTTCCTTCTTTATTTTTCTTTTGTGCCTGATTTGAGATTGGGCTCACCTACTGTAATTTACACACCCTTTTCCATCTTTACACTATTAATCTCAGTGTGATTGGAGCATGCACGTCTGAGATGGCAGATTCCTCTTACTGCCGCATTATTAGTTCATAGAGCTAGCATCTTGCCACACAGAAAATTTACAAACCTAAATGTGCAACAGCAAGTCTCACCAACAGCAATTATTATTGGATTCACACCTACAGAAACTTGTGGGCCAATTTTTTTTTGTAAAATGGAACTGAACACTGAATGATGCTGTATACACTCATAGAGTCATAGAGTGATACAGTGTGGAACAGGCCCTTCGGACCAACTTGCGCACACCGGCCAACAAAGTCCCAGCTACACTAGTCTCACTTGCCTGAGCTTGGTCCATATCCCTCAAAACCTGTCCTATCCATGTACCTGTCCAACTGTTTCTTAAACGATGGGATAGTCCCAACGTCAACTACCTCCTCTGGCAGCTTGTTCCATACACCACCACCCTTTGTGTGAAAAAGCTACCCCTCGGATTCCTGTTAAATCTTTTTCCCCCTTCAACATGAACCTGGGTCCTGTGGTCCTCGAATCCCTACTCTGGGCAAAAAGACTCTGCATCTACCCGATCTGTTCCTCTCATGATTTTTGCATACCTCTATAAGATCTCCCCTCATCCTCCTGTGCTCCATGGAATAGAGACACAGACTCAACCTCTTCCTATAGTTAACACCCTCTTACCCTGGCAATATCCTCATAAGTTTTTTTTTTCTGAACCCTTTCAAGCTTGATAATATCTTTCCTTTAACATGCTACTCAGAACTGAACACAATATTCTAAATGCGGTCTCACCAACATCTTATACAACTGCAACATGACCCCCAACTTCTATACTCAATACTCTGACTGATGATAGCCAAAGTGCCAAAAACCTTTTTGACCACCTTTTCTACATGCGACTCGACCTTCAAGGAACCATGCACCTGTACTCCTAGATCGGTCTGCTCTATAACATACTCAGAGGCCTACCATTTACTGTGAACTTGTTACTTGTTTAACATCCCAAAATGCAACACCTCACACTTTTCTGTATTAAATTCCATCAACCATTCCTCTGCCCACCTGGCCAATCGATCCAGATCCTGCTGCAATCTTTCACAACCATGCAAAACCACTATTTTTTGTATCATCAGCAAACTTCATAATCTTGCCCTGTATCTTCTCATCCAAATCATTGATGTCACTGTTCTCTCGTAGCAACGCCTGTTCACACCCACAAATCACTATTATCTCCTTGCAACGCCTCCACCATTTCACTCAAAAATGTTGGAGAGTATTTGAGCCTTTTTGTTTCAAATGCACCTTGGAATATTTTGGATTGCTTTCATGAATTTATGAACAGGGATATGCTGCACAACATTACCTAGCTGGGGATACAGGCAAAGTATCTGCTCCATGGGCTCTTTGAATGCTTTTCTAAATAACCAGAGGGAAATGCCCAAGACATGTTTGCAAACCAAAAATTTAAATGATTATTTGTTTCATATTGCAACAGACTATTACTATCTGGACTACCCAGAGCTTTCCCCATTATTTTTCTTTGTCCTTTTCATCGCAAGCTTTCTCCCTTAATCTACATTGAATGCGAAACATTTCCGAATGGCTTCTTCCGATTCAGTGACCCTTGATGGGCTATTGGTGTCTCATAGCAATAGAGCTATGGAATGGCTGGACAAATACCATTTCCACACCGGCTTCCATAATTTTAGTGTTGGAATTGCCACAAATTTAGAGACACACATCTCCCCCCCCCCCCCCCCCCCCCCCCCCCCCCCCCCCCCCCCCCCCCCCCCCCCCAACCCCATCTAGACCCCATGAGAAAAGATTCAATCCATTGATTTCCTGCACATATCACATGCTGTGATCATTCACTTACTTCGAGTGCTTACATTGAATGAGTAGGAAGGAACTGCAGATGCTGATTTATACCGAAGATAGGCACAAAATACTGGAGTAAGTCAGCGGGTCAGGCTGCTTCGTTGGAGAAAAGCAATAGGTGATGTTTCGGGTGGGAACCCTTCCTCAGCCACACAGAAATGTGTTGCATTCAAGGCAGATAAAGGGAGAAGGTGGAAGGGTTTCAACCGGAAATGTCACCTATTCCTTTTCACCCGAGATGCAGCCTGACCCATTGAGTTACTCGAACATTTTGTGTCTATCTGTGCCTAAATTGAATGGTATATGTTTAAACGTTTAATGTTTTAAAATAAATGTTAAACAATGGAAACTTTGCAATTTGCCGTCAAATCTTTGGTATTTTAAGAGAGAATTACATCTCATCCTAACCTTGTTATTTAAATTACCTTTCTCTGCTCAAAACAGATCAATGAGCCATGCAAACATAAGCCTTGAAATGTATTCATTCATTATAGTACTTTTGAGCACTTGACTAGGAAATTTAATAGTAAGATTAAACGAGAACTTACCAGTTTGAAGTTTGATCTTTATTTTATGAGGAGTCGAGTTGAGGGACTACGTGAATAGAAGCCCGTACAGCCCTTGGTGCGTCAATCTTCAAAGCAGCGGAATGAATTCACAGCTAACAATGACTGAAGTATAATGGTAAGATGATAAAACTAGAACTACCAGATGAGATCTATGAGGGTGGGAGCGGAGGGGCACGTAGTCCCTCAACTCAACTCCTCATAAAATAAAGATCAAACTTCAAACTGGTAAGTTCTCGTTTAATCTTACTATTTTACTTCGGAGTCACGTGAGTGACTACGTGAAGACTTCAAAGCACTGTGAATTCACGCCGCAGACCCCAAATCCGACGTTCACACTGCCTGGATTGACTCAAAGTCGTTAGCAATCAATCATGCATCAATAATAACATTTGTTAAACGAATAACAGTTTATTTACAAAAAAAATCATAACAAACCCCTCTAGCTCAGGGGGAAACTGTAACAGTACTCAAAACAGAATCAGCAAACACCCCGAGCCTTGAAATCGGCTTGTGATAAAACCTCTGAAAGGTTAGCTCACTGGACCATCCTGCGGCCGCGAGGATATGGTCTATTGGCACGTCCATCGCCCTTGCCGCGGAAGTTGATGCCGCCCTGGTGGAATGAGATTTGAATTTATCAGTATCAATTCCAGCACTTGCCAGGACCTGCTTTAGCCACCTTGAAATTGTTTGCACCGACACCTTACTGTGTGGTTTTATGTGACTAATAAACAACGCCGACTCTGTTCCTCTCAGAGGTTTAGTAATCGCAATGTAACGAGATAAATGTGAGACTACACACAAGCGATCATCTGTGGGGTATGCTGAAAACACAATCTTACATCCTGTCATGCCTCTTCTATTATGTTTAAGCAAATCATAGACATAAAATATAATGGCATCTGCCGACACATGCATTCTATCTAGCCGTAGCTTTTGCAACGTTTGTACATGTTGAGCTGAAACCAATGCCATAAGCATGACCACCTTAATAGTTAATTTGGCTATAGATAGGCTTGTAACCGGAGCCCACTGGCGAAGAACCATAAGAACCTCACTCACATTCCAAATACCGGCATACCTGGGTTTAGGAGGATTAGAATTGAAAACTCCCTTCATGAATCGTGAAACTAACGGATGTGTCCCTACTGTATGTAATTCTGCATTCATAGGTAAATAAGAAGACAGAGCACTTCTGGCTGAATTGATCGCACTGTAACTTAATTTTTGGTCAAAATAAAGAGTTGACAAAAACTCCAATGCGTCCGTGATCCCTGCAGTGTGATATACAATATTCTGCTGTAGGCAGAATTGCTCCCACTTCCTTATATAGGTGTATATTGCTACTGTGTACTATCCCTGCAGGCCGACCTGAGAACATCCACAGTCCGATGAGACAGTCCTCTCCCCAGGTATGGCCTCCTTAAAATCTGCAAATTAACAGATCAATACGATCATGTAAAGGATGCTGATCCCCAGTGACTGGATTTACCAGTAGATTTTTATTCTTGGGAATAATCATGTAAGGCTCCCTAGCCATTTGTAATACAACGGGAAACCATGCTTGTTTAGGCCAATCTGGCAATACCAATACCCCTGAAGCGGAGTCCTCCTTGATCTTTTGCAAACATCTGCTGATGAGACAGAATGGAGGAAATACATACACAAACATTTCTCCCCAATGCAGCGAAAATGCATCCACTGCTTCTGCCCCAGCATCTGGTTCCCGTGAAACATATCTAGGTAACTGATGATTTAATCGAGATGCAAACAAGTCAATATCTGGCAATCCATACTGAACAATCATTTGGTTAAATACATCCTGATTTAACATCCATTCAATGTTGTCATTAAACTGACGTGACCTAGTGTCAGCTACAGTGTTGAATCTTCCTGGCAAATAAAGTGCTGAAAGCCAGATATTTTGGTCAATACACCAGCTCCAAATCTCTTTAGCCAGTCTATCACAAGACTGTGACTTAACTCCACCCATGTGGTTTACATATGCCAGTGCTGAGGTGCTGTCAATCTGAACCTGCACATGCAAGTCCCTCCTTTGTAGAACAATAAGCTTTGAGCCCATACCAGGTGCCCAACAACTCTAAATAATTAATCCCTCTTAATTGAAGAAGCGATGTCTCATCCACATTCCATCTGCCTCCACAACTAGAAGACATATCTGTTGCACCCCAACCCAGTGCACTTACATCAGTCTGTAATATCAGTGACGGTGGTTCCACCAAAACCTTCCTAAACTTTTTGAAACATGTACTATCCACCATTGTATGTCAGCAATCGCCCCAGCTGACAACTGCACAGGCCTATCAAAATGGCCCCTTTGTATTCTCAGTGCCTGTTCCTTTGATCGTTGTAATTGTTGATAATGCAGAGGACCATACTGCACAGCTGGAAATGCCGCCACAAACTTCCCAATTAACCTGGCTACTTGTCTAATTGAAGGCCTTTGTTCTCCAACGAGATTAACACAGTCCTCAATTAACTGATTCAATTTATCCCTGGGCAAAGTTACCAACATGTGATTGGAATTAATGGTAAATCCCAGATAATCAATAATTTGGACTGGTGATAATTTAGATTTATCTGGGTGAATAACAAATCCCATTTGTTCAAAAGTGATTTTAACAACTGAAACTGATGATTGAGTTTCAGCATGAGTATTTCCAACTATCAGAATATCATCTAAGTAGGCCATTACCACATGCCCCTTAGCTCTAAGTAACGCTAACACAGGTTTTACCAATTTAGTAAATAATCTAGGAGCTGAAGTTAATCCATTCGGCAATGCCCTGAATTGCCACAGCTCAGTCATCCAAATAAATTTCAAATATCTTCTATCATCCTCATGAATAGACACTGAGTAATACGCATCCTTTAAATCAATAGTTGCCATATAACACCCTTTGGACACTAGATGTTTGGCCGTGGTAAAGGTTTCCATTTTGAAATGCCTATAACAAACAAACTTGTTCAAACTCGATAAATCCAAAATAATTCTACACCCCCCAGTCTTTTCGGATCTGGGAAATATATTTGACACAAATTGTCGACTTTGATAGACAGAAAGCTCAATTACCCCTTTCTTATGTAACGACTGAATCTCTGCTTGAATAAGCACATTTTCTTCATCTGAAAAAATAAGTTTACGACTAGGAAAATGTTGATTAGGTAGACTGTCCTTAGAGTAAAATTCAATTTTCACCCCTTCAATACTACTAAGTATGAACAAATCTGATATCAACTGCTGCCATTGCTTGAGAAACAATTTTAACCTTCCCCCAATTTGAACAGGAACATCAATTAATTCATCGACTGTCGATGTTTTCCTTACCTGCATCTTTCCTTGCGGACCTTGTTGTCCTCGACCTCTTGTGGAGAAAGGCACCTTCCCCTTCATGCTGGCAGCCTGCCAGTTCCGAAATTGAAGACCTGAACGACTCGTTCCTTCTCCTGCATCCACATTAGTTCCTTTCCAATACGGAGAAAACCTTTTGCCTTGCTTACCAGCCGGCTTAATGAGGGCCATAGTTTTAACATCTTCATGACATTCTTTGACCCTTTTTGCAAGGTTACCTCCAAACAGCAGATTTTGTGGTGGTACACTGGTCGGTTTGCACAAACTTGCCAAATTCGGATTAAGCACTGGTCTAATAGCGGCCCTCCTGATGTTATTGATTTCAAAAAATGCATTACAAAGGAATCCCAGTCCGTCCTGGTGTGCTTCAACCACATTGCTTGGATCAATCACTTTCACCACAGCTGTAATACCTGCTGACAACAGTTTAAGCACTTTTTGAAACTTCATCTCCTGGGCCCTAGCAGGCATACCCATCTGTGACCAAATTTGGTGATTAACCACCGGTACCTTCAGGAAATCACAATTAACAGGAGCTTTATAGTTTTTTGCTGCTTCATCCATAGCTAGCTTCTGTAACTGGTGGGAGAGCATATACTGAATTGCTTCAGCCAATTCTCCATCAATCGCCTCTCCTGCCTCTCTAGGCTCAGCAAACTTTCCAGCAATGTTCGGAATTACCTCCAACCGAACTTCTTTACTGCTCTCCCCCAGCATAGAATCAGTGTCAGCAAACTGCACTGATGGAACATCCTCCTCACAGGCAGGATAGTTCTGCAGCCCTGGAACAGGTGCTGCTAGCACAAACTCTCCATCAGCCTGGCTTGGGCACCACTCCTCCTCACGGAGCTGGTCCCTGTCGAGCATTCTTTGTAATAAAATCTCGACTTGGGAGAGCCGTGAGCAAACGGACTCTCCTATGGAGGGTATAACCTCCTGGCCCGACTCATCTACGGGCCTCACAGACTTGCCAGTGGCCTTCCGCCCTACTGGCAAGCCTTCACTGCCCCCCGGCAGTGGGTCCGCAACCACTGGCTGTGTAGCCAGCACCGGACCAGGTGTACCAGACGGGCCTCCTTCCACAACACTCTCCTGGTCTCTCTCCTTTCTACCCCCGGAGCGCCTCGCCGACACCTTCTTCACTTTCTGCAACATTCTCTAAGAACTCCAAACCGTCGCAGAAAATGACCTGTAGTAAAATTTTTAAAAACCTTACCTCCGTTTATAAACTTACCGCTTGGAAGAGCGCTGCTGCTCCAACCGGCCGACTGCACCAGCGTCTGACATCATGACGCACCAATGGCTGTACGGGCCTCTATTCACATAGTCACTCACGTGACTCCGAAGTAAAATTAATGATCACGAGATTCTATCAGATATTTAATATATGTTTCTTGTACGATTGGAAGTTTTTTCCCAAACCACCGTGCACTTGCTTGCACACTGTGTATCCTGCGCATGTGAATTGGTACCAAACAGCTTTCAATATATCTCAACCACTCATTTTAAGTCCATGTGTATTTGGATTGCTCTTGAGTAGTAAGGGTCTCATATTGCAACAGAAAGTGAAACTAAACACGGGCAAGATACTTGAGGTTACCTTCTGCACGATTTGTTAAGTCACAAATGGTGGCGGGTCTATGGAACAATCTGCCAGAGGAGGTAGTTGAAACAGGTACTATCGCAACATTTAAGAAACATTTAGATAGGTACATGGATAGGGTAGGTTTAAAGGGATATGGGCCAAAAACAGGCAGGTGGCATATTTGTCTGCATCGGCAAGTTGGGCTGAAAGACCAGTTTCTACGCTGTATGACTCGATGACTCTATGACTAGTCTGTCACCTTGGGACTCCAACGTTCCAATTCCCTGCAAGGTAAAATTAAAAATGGTAACATCATTCCTCTTGCTCATGCATTATCTCTTGTTGTGAATCACCCCATCAACTGGACTCCTGCTCCACTGTACCTTAATTGGTACATATGACAATAAACTGACCTTGAATCTATCACTGGACCCCAATCTATCACTGGTCACTGGCTCACCAAACTCTGTCACCAACGCTATAGTCTAATTCTCCAGGTGCTGATAATTCCTTCTATGACTAAAGTGCCTCCTTCATATTTCCTCACCTGCCTCCACAGTGACATCCTTTTCATGATCCATGATTAATGGGCTAAAGATTCCCTGAGTTCATCTACTCTCTTGGAGTTTTTTTTTGTTTTAGATACAGCGTGGAGATAGGCCCTTCATCTACCAAGTCCGCTCTGAACTATAATCACCCGCACACTATGTTATCCTAATTTCCCATCCTACACTCTCAGGCAATTAACCTACAAACCTGCATGTCTTTGAAATGTAGGAGGAAAGGGCACCCAGTGGAAATCAATGTTGTCACAGGGAGAACGTACAAACTCCATACAGACAGCACATGTAGTCAGGATCAAATCTTGGTCTCCAGCGCTGTAAGGCAGTAATTCTACTGCTGCACCAGTGCAGCTCTGGTCATGAAGCTAAAAGATGAAAGACCTTTTGTGTGCATTTACCTGTCCAAAAACTATTCGATTGAGTAATAACTTGTTGCGCATAACGTCTTGTGACTTTTGATGAGCAGAAATTTGTCATGGGATGCCCAATGTACAAGTTGTTCCTCCATGTTGTTGGTTTAATGTGACTTTGGATATAACCATATAACCATATAATGTGGATATGTGGAATTATTTTTAATCCTCTGCATCAGAAAATACTGTCTACTTAAGGATGGGTTCTATTAGTCAGTTAGTGTGTCGAACATTTCTCACTGTGTGGTAATAGAATGATTGCTCCAATGTTAATCAACAAAGCGTTGCCTGTGCTTATCATGGCTTTTAATGATCATGATGAGATATGAATATTTAGCGTTGTGTGGGTGTGATTTTGCCTAAGAACCGCATCCACGAGCTGTGCTGAGTTATAGATTGGCCTAATACCAAGACACCAAGGGAAAATATGGCCTTTGGTTACAAACGTAGCCTGAATGAAATTGGAAATAAAATTGAAAGGTAAAGAAATAGAATATATAACCACATCTCTTCAGCATAGTGCCTTTTGCTGAACAGAACCCAAAGACTGATACATACTGTAGTCTGCCTATATGCTATGCAGCCATCATTAACATTTTTCTTCTGACTTGTAAGAAGCTTTCTTTTTAAATTTTGTTTATAGTTTTGGGCACGAATGAGTGAATGCAAACATTTTAGAATGGCCCAGATATGTCACTTTAATCAACTTGTCCAAAACACAGAACGGCATGCTGTATGACTCTATGGCTCCTATGACAGCTTGGACAGTTTGTACAGTTTGCACTTTACTCTTTTTTAAATGATTAAATACCTCCATTCTGCTTCCCTGTCCATTTCTCTCAACTTCATCGCCATGCATCATCTCTTGCATAGACAGCAGACAGTACACCTGCTCCCAGCTCTCTGACACACTAGCTGGTGGGAAGAAGTACGGTTCAAGAGTTTTAACTTAATGTCTTAACTCTGTTCAGAACACTTTATAATGGACTGACAGTGACTGGGTTCTCATCTTATACAAAATTATTAATGCAGACAGGAGCTCTGCCATTCTACGCTGCAGCACATCATAGCCCCAATATAATACATTGCAGCAATAGCTTAAAATCTGTCCGTTCAGTATTTAATACCTATCCTCTCCAAACATTAACTAATTTAAGTTATCATTCTTCAGTGGAATGAGTTACTGAATGGAAGTAATCGGCTGAGGAATAATAAATTACTAGAAATACAAAGTGGTTTATCCATCATTTGTAATGGAAATTTTTTTCTGTGGTGAATGGTAACTTGCATTGAATAAATTCTTATTGAATTTATTGTGCATTTAAAAAATAATCCTTACTCTGACAGGGAAATGCTCCTCTGAGGGTTAAGTCCTGTTACTGCAGGGACTCAGTGTGGATGTGAGATTTACCTGCAATAAATATTGCTACTGAGGCAATGACAACAGCACTGAGACAATGGAGGCTTCTCCGGTTGTAGTTAAAGATAATGCTGGCACTTCTTTTAAGCGTAATATGATTGGAACTGAAGCAGTCAGCATATATCATTCTATGGATTTGTCATCATGATATGTATGTGAACACACAGGGCAATATCAAATGGAATTTGATGAACTAAAAAAAGGACCAGCAAGATTTGTTACAAAGCAACATAACAAGCAGATTGATTTTGTTAACTCCTCATGTCTCCATTCGTATTCATTAACAATGCATTTTTAAAATTCATGCACAATATGTGGGCATTGTTGAGAAATCATTCCTCACTGCTCCTGAGCAGTGTAACCATTCAGTGGCCGTGAAGAGTCAACTTTTGTTAACAAATGAGTCAACAAAATTCTGATGTCAGAGGTTATGGGGAGAAGGCAGGAGAAAGGGGTTATGAGGGAGAGATAGATCAGCCATGATTGAATGGCGGAGTACACTTGATGGGCAGAATGGCCTCATTCTACTCCTATCCCTTATGACCTTATAATTTATTTTCTGTGGGTCTGCCGTCACAGCTAGAAAGATAAGAATGACAGATTATCTTTACCAGGGAGCATTAGTTTTGTTTTTTTATGACAATTTGATTTGCCAGCAGCAAAGCCAGTATAAAAGGACATAGGAGATGAGGAGCAATTTCCTTAGTCAAAGGGTGGTGAATCTGTGGAATTCATTGCTACAGTCCGCTGTGGAGGCTAGGTCATTGGGTATTATTAAGGCAGAACGACAGATTCTTGATTAGTAAAGGTGTCAAGGGTTATGTGGAGAAGGCAAGAGAATGCGATTGAAAAGGAAAGATAGACAAGCCACGATTGAATGGTGGAGTAGACTCATTGGGCCAAATGGCCTATTTTTGCTCCTATGACTTATGAACTTAGATATTTAAGTCAAGATTTTATAACACTGGATTAGGTTGAATTTGATTAATACAGGTGTCAGGGGGTTATGGGGAGCAGGCAGGTGAATAGGGTTAGGAGAGATACCTGTAGATCAAGCATGATTGATTGGCAGAGCAGACAATGGGCCGGAGGGCCTAATTCTGCTCCTATCATTTATGAACGAACAAAATCTCTAGGCTGCTATTGCAATAACCTAACCACCTGCTACGTCAACTCTCATTACATCTTGGTACTTGGTATTAATATTGGAATTGTTTTTTATTGACGTACTGAGATTCAATGAAAAAACGTTATTTTGCATGCGATCCAGGCAAATCGTACCATGCATGAGTACAACTGGCAAGTCGAAACAGAAAGGAAAGTATGCAGACTATAGTGTTGTGACTACAATCAAGTTAAAAGAAAGTCAAATCCCCCCTTACATGTATCCACCTATTACTCACCAAACTTTGACCTGCCCCAATCACTTTTCCAGCTTTTCTCCCCTGCTCTGCAATCAGTCTGAAGAAGAGCCCCAACCTGAAACTTTGCCAGAGATGCTGCCTGATCCACTGAGTTAATGCAGCGCTGTGTATCCAGCTTCAGCAGTACCTTCAAGTCAAAGCAAATAGAGTTTATTGCCATCTGCACAAGTAGAGTGAGGTACAGGTACAATGCAAATCTTGCTTACAGCAGCTTCACAGGCACATAGGCATAAACATAATGTATACATAAATTATACATGTTATACATACATTTTACAAGACAGTGAAAAGAAGTGCAGACATTAAAAAAAAACTGCAAGGGCTGCTGCAACAAGGTAGATTGGCAATCCATCCTTAACGTATGAGAGTTTGTTCAAGAATCTAATAACAGAGGGGAGAATCAGGACTTGAAACTGGTGGTTTGTGCTTTCAGGCTGTTGTATATTCTACTTGATGGGAAAGGGGAAAAAAAGAATGACCAGGGCAGCACGGTGGCCCAGGGGTAGTGTTGCTGCCTCGCAGCGCTTGCAGCATCAGAGACCCGGGTTCGATCCCGACTACGGGTCTATCTGTACGCAGTTTGTATATTCTTCCCGTGACCGTGTGGGATTTCTCCATGATCTTCGGTTTCCTCCCATACTTCAAAGACGTACAGGTTTGTAGGTTAATTGGCTGGGCATAAGTGTAAATTGTCTCTAGCGTGTGTAAGATAATGTTGATGTGCGGGGATCGCTGGTCGGTGCGGACTCGGTGGGCCGGAGGGCCTGTTACTGAGCTATATCTTTAAACTAAACTAAATGTGAATGGTCTTTGATTATGTTGGCTGTTTTTGCGAGGCAGTTTGAAGTGCAGATGGAGTGAATGGGGGAGGGGGAGAGAGGGGTTGCTGGCTGGTTTGCGTGATGGATTGGGTTGCATCCACAAACCTACAGTTTCTCATGGTCAAAAGCAGAACATTTGCCATATCCTGCTGTGACGAAACCTGATAGGTTGCATTCCATGTTCTTATCTAAAAGCAATAATAAGAAAATAAGAAATAAACAAACAGCACCATAAATTCCAGTGAGTCACAGAAACAAGTATTGTAATTCCTACAGAGAAAGTTTGCAATATGGTTAGAAGAACATATACAGTTCACCTTGTTCTAATTCCTCACTGCCACAAATGAAAATAATGCAAAGCAACATCCATTGATAGGCCATTAAACTATAATGCAATGTTCAATCGACTGACAGGCATTCATTTTCAGGAACAATTTATAACTTTGCACAGCCTCTAGTACCAGGACAGATCGATGGAATAGGTAATTGTAAATGAAAACTTTACAAGCTCTTAAGTGTACAACATCTTTTAATGATAGCACTGGGTATTACATACACCTTCAAGCACCGGCTACATTTTTCTACTGAGGGGAAGGCGTTATGATTGATGTTAACTGGGCGGGGTTAATGGGAGTGAGGTAACTATATTATTGGTTGCATATAAACCATCTACATCCTTCCCCTTAGAAATCAAAAAAAACAGATTGTTGTCACGACAACCGAATTAAACAGCAGAATTAAACGAAATCGCCGTAGCGAACAGGCGGCTTACTGATCCTGCCCGAGCGCGTACGGATGTCTCCCCCTTCCCCCGAAAGAGCAGAAGAAGCAGGAGGACGCAAGGCAGCCGGGGAACCAGGGAAGGGCATTGGGGTGGGAGAAACAGGAGAGGAGAACCGCGATCGGCAACAGGGGACCCGCGCAGAGGGGAACCAGGCGCCCGCGACGGGGACCGAGGCATGCAGGGAACACCAGCCGGGGCGGCAGCCGGCTGCTGATAGGAGAGTGGAGGGGCATAGGGCCCAGGGGGCTGCGGCTGTGGCTCATTAACCGCAAGCAGGTGTTGTCGGCTTCTTCGGTAGATGGAACCCTCACAGTCGACCAGATACGAACGAGGTGAGTCGGCCACCCCAACCACGGTGGCCAGACGGTAGTGCCCACTGGCGGTCTGCAAACGAACAACCTGTCCGGGCAACAGAGGATCGAGTGGTCTGCACGACCGATCGTGGGAACGCCGCTGGCTGTCATGTTTCTCTTGAATTCGCCTCTGCACGGAGGCGGGCTCCAGCACCCGAGGTTTCAGCTGGCGCTGGGCAATCGGGACGGTGGATCTGGTAGTTCTGGACATCAGACGCTGAGCAGGTGACCCCATGGCCGGATCCCTGGAAACATTCCTGAGGTTCAGGAGATCCAAATACAAATCAGAATTGGATAGTCGCGCCTGTTCCATCAGAAGCTTGGCGCTGCGGACGGCCCGTTCTGCTAGGCCGTTGCTCTGTGGGTACTCTGGGCTGCTGGTGAAATGCACGAAGTTCCACTTGTCGGCAAAGCTTTTGAATTCTCGGCTTGTAAACTGCCTGCCGTTGTCAGTCTGCAGCCTGACCGGGGTCCCAAAAGTGGAGAAGTGTTTCCGCAGCTTGCGGATCACCATCTCCGATGTGAGGGATGTCAGCAAATCCACTCCGAACCAGTTGGAGTACGAGTCGACTAGGACAAGGTAGTGGTTACCACGCCACTCGAATATGTCGGCAGCCCAGCGAGGACCAGGCCAAAGCAGGGGCGGGCTGTTGCAGCAGGGGCTGTCGCTGCTGGTGCGGCGCGCAAGACTGTTGCACGTGGAGCAGGCAGAAACTCTGTCTCGGATATATTTGGCCATTCCAGGCCAATAGAATTGGCACTGAGCGTGGGCAAGCGTTGCATCGACCCCAGGGTGTCCGCTGTGGGCTGCACAAAAGTAAAAGTCAAACAGGGAGGACGGGACCACAACTTTATGTCCCTTGACGATAACGCCATCCTGGAGCACCAGTTCGTCGCGGACCAGGAAGAAAGGCTGTGCTTCAGATGGCGCGGCGGAGCGCTTTGTTGGCCACCCTGCTTTAATCACCGATGCAAGCTGCTGCAAGGCCGGATCGGCAGCGGTGTGCTCGGCCAAAACCTGTAGCTGCTTGGTGGGAATAAAGTTAACGCCCAGTACGAGCAAGTCCTCTGTTTCGTAGGGGGTGGCGAGCGCAGGAGGTACGCGGGGCTCGCGACAGGGTGTTCCGCAATGTGCATCTCGGTGCCCTTCTTGTAGATTATGTCAAAGTCGAAGCGCTGGAGCTGCAGCATCATACGCTGCAGCCTGGCAGGGGCAGCGTGAATCGGCTTGTTCAGGATTGTCACCAGTGGCTGGTGGTCGGTTTCGACCGTAAATCTGCTGCCGAACAGGAAGTCTCTGAACTTGGAGCAGGCGAACACCACCGCGAGCAGCTCTTTCTCGATCTGAGCGTACCGCTGCTCGGTGTCCGTCATGGTGCGGGAGGCATAGGAGACGGGATGCAGCGATCCATCGACAGACTGAAGGCAGGCCGCACCCAGACCGAACTTGGAAGCGTCACAGGTGACGGTGATGGGGCGACCCACGTCGAAGAACCGCAACGTCGGAGTGCTAATCAGTTTCGACTTGAGGCGGTCAAAGGCCTGCTGGTGATATGGGAGCCAGGCCCAGGCGATATCCTTTTTTGTCAGCTGCCGCAGGGGAGCACTCAGCTCACTGAGGTTTGGTATAAACTTGCCAAGGTAGTTCACCATGCCCAAGAATCGTTGCAGACCTGGCACGTCGGTGGGGGCTGCCATTTCGGAGATGGCAGCGGCCTTCAAGGGGTCGGGCTTTAGTCCGTTAGGGGTGAAAACATGTCCAACATACGTGACCTCTGAGACACGAAACCGGCACTTCTTGGGATTCAGCTTCAGGTTCGCCTGTCGCGCGCGATCCAGGACGCGGCGGAGGTTCAGGTCGTGCTCGGCAAGGTCCTTCCCGTAAACCAGGATATCATCCACGATGATGGCACATGGCAGGTGCGCGAATAATTGCTCCATCGTCTGCTGGAACACCTCGCTAGCAGAATTGATGCCGAATGGCATTCGCAGGAACTTGAATCTGCCGAACGGTGTGGCGAAGGTCGTCAGGTCAGAAGACGCTTTGTCCAACGGGACCTGCCAAAACGAGTTCTTAGCGTCTAGGACCGAAAAGATGGTGGCTTGCCCGACCTTTGCCGCCACATCCTCAACAGACCGCATGGGGTAGTGTGGTCGCCTGATGGCAAGGTTTAAGTCCTTCGGGTTGATACACACGCGTATCTCGTTCTTGTCTTTCTTAATCGTGGCAACCATGGTGGAGACCCAATCGGTGGGCTCGCTAACTGCTACTAGCACCCCCTTTTCGACCATCTCGTTGAGCATCGCCTCGACCTTGTCCTTCATGGCGTGAGACACCCTGTGAGGTGCGCGGACCACGGGTTGTATATTTGGGTCAATGGAAATATGGTATGACACTGGTAGCTTCCCCAGGTCATCGTCGAACAAGTCCTGGTATTCAGCAACCGGGTCAAACGAAAGTTGCACTTTGTGGACCGTGCGGTCAAAGGAGACCAGGCCAAGATCCTGGCACGCACGGTTGCCCAACAGGGTTACACAGTCAGAGTTCAAAACATAGAAAACCAGGTTTCTTGTGGCCTTTTGCAGCACGCAAGTTAAAGTGGCCCTCCCCGCAGGCCTTAGAATCTCTCCACCATAGGCGTGCAGGGTAGCATCGTCAACAACCAGAGGCTCATTACTCCTTATCTTGTTGAAAAGATTCATGGACAAAACATTGACTCTCGCGCCAGTATCTAATTTGGCAGAGAAGGTTACGCCATTGACAGTCACAGGTACGGAGGGATCATTGCGGTGGGCGGGTGTCTGTAGGAGGGTAAACACATGAGAGTCCTCGGCAGAATTAATTGGCTCCGCACCATTGCACTCAACTAAATTGGGCTGTGAGTCGAAACAGAGATCAGATTGGGCCAGCATGTTTAGACTGGGACTGGAAGCTTGTGCCTGGCTCCCACGGGAACGGAGTAAGCGACAGGAGGCTGAGAAATGGTTCAGCTTTTTACAAAAGTTACAGGTTTTTACCAGAGGCGGGACACGTCGACAGTCTATGGTGCATGTAGTTACAGTTCGGGCATCTTTTTCGGGGCACATCGCCAGGTCCAGGGCGGGCACGCGGCAGAAAAAACATTGTTTCCCACCCGAGGCTGTGGGCTCCTAAACCCAGCCAGGTTGACAGATTTATTGCCCAAATCCCGGTGGTCCTCTTGCAAAACAACGACCTCAGACAATCTGCAGGCATGCATAGCTTTGTCCAATGTTAGATCCGGATCCCTCAAAAGCTCACATCGCAGCTTCTGGTCACGCATGCCAGTTACTAAAATGTCTCTAGTGAGCTGGTCTGTCATGTCGCCAAAACGGCACCGCTGGGCGAGATAACGCAAATCAGCAATAAAACATTCAACAGGTTCATCAGGCAACTGTCTCCTCGTAAAGAACCGTGCCCTCTCTAGAATGCGGTTCGAGGGCAGGTCACAAATCTCCCTGAACTTACGTAGGAGGCAAGCGGGGTCGTCAGCAGACTCTGCAGGAGTAATCACCGCACCATCGACGCCCAGGACCGCTGGAGCGTAGGTGAAAGTTCTGGCTCTCTTCATGGCATCAGGTCCGACAAGGTTGAGGAGGAGGGAAGCTTTAAGGGAGTCAGGATCAGCGCGGTGTGCGACGTTGACAAAGTGTGTGAAATCAAATTCAAACGTGGCCCAGCGCTCAGAGATGTCAGCATCAAAGACAAGCTGCTCGGGCTTTCTGCAAGAGGACGCCATGGCCAAAGAGATCAAAGCACAAAAAACACAAATCAAAAAAAAAGAAATAAAAACCGATAAACAGGAGACGCAGGTATCATCCCACTTCTGACACCATGTAAATGAAAACTTTACAAGCTCTTAAGTGTACAACATCTTTTAATGATAGCACTGGGTATTACATACACCTTCAAGCACCGGCTACATTTTTCTACTGAGGGGAAGGCGTTATGATTGATGTTAACTGGGCGGGGTTAATGGGAGTGAGGTAACTATATTATTGGTTGCATATAAACCATCTACAGTAATTAAATGGGAGGTATGAAATTAGGTTGAGCAGAGGGTTCCGTCTGCAAAAAAATATTTTGATATTAAAAACAAAGACCTAAAGTACTAATCTTAGAGCAGACCTGCTATTGTATGTTCCAAGGTGCAATACATCTTTTATGGGGATGTTACCAGGATTGAGCTGTAGGGAGAGGTTGGGCAGGTTCAGATTTTATTCCTTGAAGTGCTGGAGGGTGAGGAATAATCTTATAAAGGTGTATAAGATCATGAGGGAAATAGATACAGTAGATGCACAGTCTTTTACCCTGAGTAGTGGAATCAAGAACCAGAGGACTTAGGTTTGAGAGGGGAAAGATATAATAGGGATCTGAGGATCAAACGTTTTCACACAGAGGATGGTGGGTATATGAATTGAGTTACCAAAGTAGGTAGTTGAAGCCGATACTATAACAACATTTAAAAGGCATTTGGACAGGTACATGGGCAGGAAAGGTTAAAAGGTATACGGGCCAAATGCGGGCAGGTGGGACCACTGTAGATGGAAGATATACACAAAATGCTGGAGGAACTCAACGGGACTGGCAGCATCTCTGGAGAGAAGGAATGGGCGATGTTTTGGGTCGAGACCCTTCTTCAGACTCTGTGTCAGGGGAAAGGAAAACAAGGGTAGATGGGGCAGCTTGGTCGGCATGGGCAAGTTGGGCTGAAGGGCATTTTCCATGGTGTATGACTCTGTGACTCCATAAACTCCATAGTCTCCATAAACTACTGCAAAGGCCCATTTCTATTATTTTTAAAAGGCCTGTTTCCAAAGATACTACTAATTGCCGACTTAACATGACATTCCACTTTATTCATCTACACACATAAGTCCCTCTGTTCTTGCAAAATATTACACTCTCTGTAAATTAAAATTAAATCAAGAATCTGGGGATGCTGAAAGTCTGAAATAGAAACAGAAAATGCTTGAGACACTCTGCAGCCCACGCGGTGTCTATGGGAGGACAAGTTGTGTTAACATTTCAGGTTTCTTTGGAACTCTGTTCTTCACCTCTTTTTCTGTTTCCACAGATGCTCCCTCATCTGCTGAAAGTTCAGTTTTTCTCCTTCCGACTGGACAGCACAGTGGCACGGTAGAGTTGCTGCCTTGCAGTTCCAGAGACCCAGGTCCGTTCTTGACTACGGTTGTTGTCTCTATGGAATTTGCATGTTCTCCTCGTGACCGCATAGGTTTTCTCTGGGTGCTCCGGTTTCCTCCCACATTCCAAAGACTTACAGATTTGTAGGTTAATTGGCTTTGGTAAAATTGTAAAATATCCTGAGTGTGTAGGATAGTGCTGGTATACAGGGGATTGTTGGTCGGCGCGGACTTGGTGGGCTGAAGGGCTTGTTTCTGCGCTAAACTAAACTAAACCAAAAAACTGCAAAGTATTTCCTCACTGATGGATTCGTGTGACAGCCTACATTTCATGACCAAACTTTCAGGGCAGAGATTGAACCCAAAATCTTCTGTGTCAAATATGAGTATGCTACTGATGAGGGTAGCTAAAGTTTAAAGATGACAAGAGAAAGTATATCATTGCCAGTGATAAAATGATAGTTCCTTGTGACTAAGTATTCCTCCAGGATGTGTCCACTTTGCATTAGTATTACTAACTGCAAGGGGCGCAATCCTGTTTCTGAAAATAATGTCTGGTTTGGATATGCAGACTCTACAATATATTTTAAATTCATCTTTTCAGAATATCAGTCTCACCAATTACTTGCCTGGTAGCCGCTTCAATGAGTGTCATGTCATGGCCTCTAACACCACATCAGCTAACCAGCACAACATATTAATCAATCTCCATGTAAAGAAACACTTCTGATGTCTGTGTTAAATTTGCCCTTCAGAACCTCGCGCATGTGCTTCCTTAATCTGCTGCTATTCCTTTTTTGAAGGTTATGTTTTGTTTATGTTCTCCCACTCCTGATAAGTATCTTACACGCTGCTCTCAGGTCTCCTCTGAGTGCCTACTCTCAAGGTTTGAAGTCATAATTTATCATGATTTATCAAGCTGTTCTTCACAGCTCTACTCTGTACATGGGTGATGTGCCACATAGGTACAAATGCCAAACCTCAAAACTCAGAAGAGTTTATAAGCAACTTTGAAAAGCCCACAGATTTCCGAAATGAATCCACAATGTAAAAAATAAGTTAATGAATAGCTTTCTCCAAGGCTGGATCTACAAAACAGCTAAATACATTTATATGATGTTGTATATATATTTTAGATATAATCTTTCACAATTATATTTATTCTCTATTAAATCTCAAACCAGGCTTCACTCTATGATCTGTGGAAAGATTCAATTGCCATCAGTGCAAAATGGATAGAAATCCCAAGATTAAATTGCAGCTATTTCTATTAATTTATTAGTTGCAATTGAAAGCGCATAAAAAGCATAATTACAAATTGTTTCTTTTTCAGAATTGTTTATTTTTCAAATATATGGTTATTTTTGTATCTCATCCCTTCAACACACTCACATGGAATGTACCCGTATATTTACATTATGGCCTAAAGTCAACTGGAATTTTAATAGTAATAACAAGGAACTGCAGGTGCTAGTTTTTACCAAAGAGAGACACAAAATGTTGGAGTAACGCAACAGACCAGGCAGAATGTGGATAGGTAACATTCGGACTGAAGGTAACATCTTCAGACTGACAAAGGGTTCTGAGCCAAAACGTTACGTCTCCATGTTCTCCAGGGATGTTGCCTGACCTGCTGAGTTGCTGCAGCACCGTGTATTTCTTTTGCATCCTAATAGGCTTGCTTTAGGATCATTCTGTGGATTTTGCTCAACATTGCTATTCACGGTTCTTTGCTAGTCACTTCTCTTTATCATTTGTGATCAGGCAGGGATCAGGGCTTGAGGGGGCCAGAGAATAACTTTGTGGTAGTAATGTTGAATACCAGGCCCGCACAGCAGGAGGGCTGTTGCTTGCTATCATTACCTGATTTTCTTGTACACGTATATATTCAAGACACAGATAAGTAGAATATATGAGTCTTATCATTTTGACATCTATTTATTGAAAGTGATTTAAGAATTCAATAACCCTACTTTGTTTCCTGATATCAATAGAATTGACATCAAGATTGAGAGACATAAAACGTCAGCATACTTAACGATATTTTATATACCTATTGGCAAGCAAATAATATATGCAGAATGTAAGATTTTTCATTTCACTCAGACCGTCACAGGGTATTATTTCCACTGGTTGCACTGGGAGTACTACACAATTAGCCGGATATTGAACAAAATCGTGAAAGGACTGTGGAATTTTAAGCACGCTTTGTGATTCCACAACATTTTGCATTAATTTAATAAACATTGCAGCTGACTCTAACAACAAAGGACACATTAATTACCATGGTGAGTCACCAATATTTTTTTGCACTTTGAGGAGCTTCTTAAAGTTAAGATGTCAGGCATATAGACATCAAAAGATACATTGTAAAGGGTCCTAAAATATTAACACAAACTTTGATTTTACTGGGGCTTACATATATATGGAATTAGTAAATAATGCTGAAACAAAGAACTGCAGACGTTGGTTAATAGACAAAAGGACACCAAGTGCTGGAGTAACTTAGCAGATCGATAGGAATCTCTGGAAAACATGGAGCGACGACATTTTCAAGGTCAATGTGAGGATTACGAGAATGATCCCAGGAATGATTGACTTAACATATAATAGACAATAGACAATAAACAATAGGTGCAGGGGTAGGCCATTTGACCCTTCGAGCCATGCAATGTTATCACGGCTGATCATTCCCCAATCGGTACAAAAACCGTTCCTGCCTTCTCCCCATTTTCCCCGAACTCCACTATCTTTAAGAGCCCTATCTAGCTCTCTATTGAAAGTATCCAGAGAACCGGCCTCCATCACCATCTGAGGAAGAAAATTCCACAGACTCACAACTCTCTGTGTAAAAAGTGTTTCTGTCTTCACTAAGGAAGACACAAACAATCTTCCTGATATACTAGTGGCCAGAGGATCTGGGGGTGACGGAGGAACTGAAGGAAATCCACATTAGGCAGAAAATGGTGTTGGGTAGACTGATGGGACTGAAGGCTGATAAATCCCCAGGGCCTGGTTGTTTGCATCCCAGGTACTTAAGGAAGTGGCTCTAGAAATCCTGGACGCATTGGTGATTATTTTCCAATTTTTCTATAGATCAGGATCATTTTCCTGTGGATTGGAGGTAGCTAATGATATCCCAATTTTTAAGAAAGGAGAGAGAGAGAAAATAGGGAATTATAGAGCAGTTAGCCTGACATCGGTGGAGGGGTAGATGCTGGAGTCAATTATAAAATATGAAATAGCCGAACATTTGGATAGCAGTAACAGGATTGGTCCGAATCAGCATGGATTTACGAAGGGGAAACCATGCTGACTAATCTTCTGGAATTTTTTGAGGATGTAACTAGGAAAATGGACAAGGGAGAGCCAGTGGATGTAGTGTACCTGGACTTTCAGAAAGCATTTGACAAGGTCCCACATAGGAGATTAGTGGGCAAAATTAGGGTATATGGTATTGGGAGGTAGAGTGCTGACATGGATAGAAAAATTGGGTTGGCAGACAGGAAACAAAGAATAGGGATTAACTGGTCCCTTTTCTGAATGGGAGGCAGTGACTAGTGGGGTACCGCAAGGCTCGGTGCTGGGACTGCAGCTATTTGCAATATACATCAATGATTTAGATGAAGGGATTCAAAGTAACATTAGCAAATTTGCAGATGACACAAAGCTGGGTGGCAGTGTGAAATGTGAGGAGGATGCTATGAGAATGCAGGGTGACTTGGACAGGTTGGGTGATTGGGCAGATGCATGGCAGATGCAGTTTAATGTGGATAAATGTGAGGTTATCCACTTTGGTAGCAAAATCAGGAAGGCAGATTACTATCTAAATGGTGTCAAGTTGGGAAAAGGGGAGGTACAATGGGATCTGGGGGTCCATGTTCATCAGTCAATGAAAGTAAGCAAGCGGTGAAGAAAGCAAATGACATGTTGGCCTTTATAACAAGAGGATTTGAGTATAGGAGCAAAGAGGTCTCTTCTGCAGTTGCATAGGGCCCTGGTGAGACTACATCTGGAATATGGTGTGCAGTTTTGGTTCCCTAATTTGAGGAAGGACATTCTTGCTATTGAGGGAGTGCAGCGTAGGTTCACAAGGTTTAATTCCTGGGATGATGGGAATATCATATGCTGAGATAATGGAGCGGCTGGGCTTGTATACTCTGGAGTTTTAGAAGGGATCTTATTGAAACATATAAGAATGTTAAGGGTTTTGACACAGTAGAGGCAGGAAGCATGTTCCTGATGTTGGGGGACTCCAGAAACAGGGGCCACAGTTTAAGAATAAGGGGTAATCCATTTAGAACAGAGACGAGGAAACACTTTTTCTAACAGAGAGTTGTGAGTCTGTGGAATTTTCTGCCTCAGAGGGGGTGGAGGCTGGTTCTCTGGATACTTTCAAGAGAGAGCTAGATAGGGCTCTTAAAGATAGCGGAGTCAGGGGATATGGGGAGAAGACAGGAATGGGGTACTGATTGGGGATGATCAGCCGTGTGATCACATTGAATGGCGGTTGTGGCGTGAAGGGCCGAATGGCCTACTCCTGCACCTATTTTCTATTGTCTATTATCTATTGTCTCATCTCCGTTTCTAAATGGCTTACGCCTTATTCTTAAACTGTGGACCCTGGTTCTGGACCCCCCCCCCCCCCCCAACACCGGGAACATGTTTCCTGCCTCCAGCATGTCCAAATCCTTAATAATCTTATTTGTTTCAATAAGATTCCCTCTCATCCTGCTAAATTCTAGAATATACAAGCCCATCTCTCAGCATATGACAGTCCTGCCATCCTGGGAATTAACATTGTGAACTAAGCTGCACTCCCTCAATAGTCAATTCAATTCAATTCAAATTTAATGTCATTGCACAGATACAAGTATGGGTACAACGAAATGCAGTTTAGTGTCAGTACGTAGTGATAGCAATGTTTAGATAAATACAGATAAATAAATACAGATGTGGGAATCTATCGGCGGGACTCCGAGTTCAGCAGTGCGATGGTGTTATTGTAGAAGCTACTCCTCATCCTGCTGGTGCGGGACCTTGAGGCTCCTGTACCGCCTCCCCGATGGTAGGAGGACAAACAGTCTATGGTTAGGGTGGGAGGGTCCTTGATGATCTTCCCAGCCCGTCTCAGACACCGTTGAGTAAGAATGCCTTTCCTCAAAACTGCACACAATACTCCAGGTGTGGTCTCACTAGGGCCCGTTACAACTGCAGAAGGACCTCTTTTATCCTATACTCAACTCCTTTTGTTATGCCATTCACTTTCTTCACAGCCTGCTATACCTGCATTCGTACTTTAATTGACTGATGAACAAGGACACCCAGATCTCATTGTACTCCCCATTTCCCAACTTGACACCATTCAGATAATACTCTGCCTTCCTGTTTTGCCATCAAAGTGGATAACCTCACATGTATCCATATTAAAATGCATCTGCCCACTCACCCAACCTGTCCAAGTCACTCTGCATCCTCATAGTGTAAATTGCTCGTTCTAAGCTTCCCCCCAGTCTAGATTCAGTCAAAAATCACTGAGTCAAGCACTTGCGCATCTAAACATTATTTTGACAAAACACAATTATAGTTCCAACTACTGGGGCCTAACCACCGCGGGTTTGATCCTCGTATCAGCCTGATCAAGCCCTCTTGGCCTTGCTCAAACATAAAACACTCCAGAAGGTCACACAGTCCTAAGCGTTCTCCCAGAAGATCGACACAGGACCTTGTGGGAGTGGTCGTTTTATAGGTCCCCAAACCTTGAGGGGCCGAACCACTTAGGGGTGGTCTCTTTACAGTCCAATAACAGATATCGATTAACCCCGTACATGACAGACATTTCCCTAACCCAATAATATAGTGACTAATACATTGTATTCAAACAGTGTTTCTGAAAGGAAACGAACATGTGCCCTGATATGCAAGAAAACCAGACAAGGCTCACTGCTTAATCCAATCAAAGTAAAACTTTGCAACATTATTTACAATGTGTATGTCTGGTTTGCATTCATCCAATCCATTCTATGCATTTTGCACCTAATTGTCAAGAACTGCAGATGTTTTCCAATCTCTTCCTTCAGCATAATCTAGGCTCTAGACAAACTGGCACCATTCTGCAGCTTGTCCTATTTCTAAGGCACTTTTAAATAAACCAAATGGCTTAGCAGCCCAGAAGCCTTTACTCAATTTTAGTGTCCTAGCCTCTCCAATTTGGCCACGATTAACATTCCTTCCTTTTATCATATACGATAAACCATCATTTATGATAACTAAGAAGTCCGATAATCAGATAACCAGATATACATATGTGTGTCCATTACATTCTCCATCTATTAACAACAACAAGATGATGATGTTTCTTCCCAGAATCTTATCAAGCCTCCCGGGTTTTTGTGGGCGTAGCTTCACATTTTCCATCTGATGAGTCTTCACCTCACGAGTTTTTCGTGGGCACGAATTCCCTCCATCGTGTTGTTGCCCATTCTTCTATCCCTTTCCATAGTCGAACCTATAACCTGTAATTCCTGAAAAACCTGGGACAAAGCAAGTTCATGCACCATTGCTTCCCCATACATTCACTGAAATTCTGCTATATACTATCCATTTTCCATTTTCACTATTCTGCTCCATTATATTCTATCACTGTACTCCTATTACTATTATACTCTATCTCTGTACTCCTATTACTATTATGTTCTATAATACTATCCTAGGATCAACACTAATCAACCCTCTCCGTATTCACACATTGTTGTAATATGTATATCTGATTATGGTTTCTCATATACATTTCAGCTGGGTTCAGTCCAGATTTCCCTACAGGCATGACTCTTATTTAAAGCAAACCATGAAAAATGTTTCAATTCAAATAAATTCAGTCTTAGCCTTCAATTTCTTATTTTTAATTTCAGTGCCCATCTCATCCTTCTCATTCCACAGCATTGTGGCCGATAATACAAGTCCATTCCAATTACTGTGGAATTCCCAGCTGTTCAAATTTAAACAATCAATTTCCATATGTTGTCAATGCTATCATAAATCCAATTAAGAATGCCATTTCTAGGGACAATTTCTTTCCACCTTGATAATAGAAGCCGCTTTACTATCAAGGGTTAAACAATTTAGACCCATCGGTCAAATACATCCACTCTGATATCTCCACACCCATTCAAATTTCTCCTTCTAATTCAATAAACTTCTCCTCCATACTTCTTCCTTAGTACGTTGGCTCGGCTCTCAGTCCATAAGGGTTCTCTCCTATATACTAGTTTCCCAACCATTGAGTAATTTCTAGTCTGGTCTCTTAAAGGGAAGTCCAGCTTTTCACAGTTCCTCTTTTGACCATTTGCAATTCCAACTCTCATGTTCCCTGAATAATCTCCATGTTACCAGATCTTCCCAAGTTCCATCCTTCCCGATGTTCTCTGAGTAATCCTTCCCATCTTTGGCTGCTTGTCTGGGGATGAGACAATAACAATATCAATTAATAATCAAACTACAAATATTCCTAAGCCAAATCTCACGTTGGTTCCAAATCTGAAACTTATGAAGTCCCTCCAATTCATTACCATACAATTTAGAGACCAAATTCATAATTTTATAAATGTATTTCTAATAATCATAATTTAGACGCAAAGTAGGTGTTTTACCCCAACCCACAGAGGAATTTATTTTTCAAATTCAGTTCTTTAAAGTAGAGCTTGCCCCAATAATCATCATAGGTTGTTGGTGTTGTTTCTTTTGGAAAGATTAGATAGTGTTACTTTCCTTCCTTCACTGGCGTCAAAGGCTAGATGATCTTGCCATAGAGGGAGTACAGAGAAGTCTTGCGATAGAGGGAGTACAGAGATGGTTCACCAGACTGATTCCTGGGATGGCAGGGCTTCCATATGAAGAAAGACTGGATAGACTCGACTTGTATTCACTGGAATTTAGGAGATTGAGGGGTGATCTTATAGAGACTTACAAAATTCTTAAGGGGTTGGACAGGCTAGATGCCGGAAGATTGTTCCCGATGTTGGGGAACTCCATAACAAGGGGTCACAGTTTAAGGATAAGGGGGATGTCTTTTAGGACCGAGATGAGAAGATCTTTTTTCACACAAAGAGTGGTGAGTCTGTGGAATTCCCTGCCACAGAAGGTAGTTGAGGCCAGTTCATTGGCTATATTTAAGAGGGAGTTAGATGTGGCCCTTGTGGCTGAAGGGATCAAGGGGTATGGAGAGAAGGCTGGTACAGGATACTGAGTTGGATGATCAGCCATGATCATATTGAATGGCGGTGCAGGCTCGAAGGGCTGAATGGCCTACTCCTGCATCTATTTTCTATGATTCTATGATTTTATGTTAAAATTGGGCACTAGGGTAGGTATCTTTTTCTTCTTCTTTCCCTGATGTCAGTTTCAAGGGAATAGGGATACTGGGGAGCAGCTTTCTCTATCTGTTGGCCTTCCCAGATTTGTCTTCTAGGACAGTATAATTTCCTTCTGATTGTTGATTCCTGTTTCTGGGGAGCTACATTACCTGTGCTGTCTTCTGCCTGTTCTCAAGCGGTCTGTATATTCTTTACCTCACTCGCCAGATAGTGTGTTTTTTGATTAAACTCAGTAACAAGTTAGTATAATAGCTCCTTCCCCACTCCCGTACCTCCTGCACAATAAGTTTGTTTCTTCTCTCTCGTGCCATTTCAGCTTTCCTTAATTCCAATTCCCTCTCACGTCAGCTGCTTTGTTTCCCCTTTTGTAGTCCTTCCTTTTTCGGTGAGGTTTCTTGATAACTAGATTATTTGTGTCTGCTCCTAGGATTTGGAAGAGGGTGATGCTCTTTCTGGTTTTTATTGTTATTTTTGGGCCATGTGAAGACGCCACATAGGTGGTATTAACTGGCAGGTTGGGGCTAACAGAATGGGTTTGATTGCCAAAATGTCCCTTCCCCCTGATCTCCTTGCCAGTGGCCCACTTCTTTACCCTCTTCCTTCTTGGTATTCCTTCACAGGACACAATCGACTCCAATGTCCTAATTCCCCACAGTTATAGCACTGATCAGGTCTAACAGCTCTATACCCCCTCCAACCAAACTGAGGAAAATTCGGCTCTCGAAATGGCAGGTCTATCCAAGCCTTGAGATCCTCCTCCTCCTTGTCTCCCTCCGCAGTTATTTTCCATTTCTGAATTCTTAATACGGGTCTCTGAGCTGTCGTTAGACCAGGTTGCATTGCAATATGGATGTCAGTGGTCCGGAGGTCATTCACACCTACTGCAGGACCTAATACCAAAGGTGGAGTTGGCAGATTTTTACAAACTAACTGCCTACGGGGAATCCGTTCTATAACCCCATCGTCGGGAAATCACTCCGACATAATAATACTATCAATGTCAAGATCAATCCCTCCATATCCTCCTGCTGTCTCACCCTCAGAAAAGCTACTCATACTGCCTCTGTACTTCAGGAAGGATTTCTTCACTTTCCCACTACTGGATTTCCTAATTATTTTGGTACCCACTTCGGCGGAACCTTCCTTCTCGCTTCTTGATCTCCCATACTATCCCCCACTGGTGAGCAATCATAGGAGCTAGAAGGTCCTTCCCTGATTTTTCCACTTTAGATTTGAATTTAGTGGGAAGAGTCGAAGATATTGCTGACTCCTCCCGAGTGTCATGCTCGCAAGCTGCGCATGGCGTCGCTGAACTGAGAACATGAGAGTGCTGTGAGGAATGCTGTGGCTCCATTCCGAAAAATTCTACCCACCCTGGCATATTGTGAGCCTCTATCCCTTCGAGGCTACAGGTACTGCTGCACTCTTACCAAATTTAGTACGTTTGATTTTAGTCGGCACCTCCCTTTTAAGAGCCATCTGAGTAGCTTCCCTTTCTGAAGATGGTATTCCCTCCTGCTCCTGCTGTTGGCTTCCACTATCTTCCTTTACCTGTTCCAGAATGTCTCGAGAAAGACCACTTCTCTCGTGTTCCCCTCTAATCCCTAATTTACACGCTGCCATTCTTAGAGTGGACAGCAGAATGATCTCTTTATTTATTTTCCTTGTAGTGAAGAACATTCTCCATATTTCAATTAGCTCATTCCCTTCTTCACTGTCTCATATCATTTAACAATTGTTTCTATGTAGTTTATTCCTATTAGAGATTTTAGTCCACCCAGCGGCCAAAGTTCGCTTCTCAAAACCCCATTTAATTCTCCAGATAATCCTCTTAATATGTCTGCTTCATGCGGAAGCATCTCACAAATTATTCTATTTTGGCTTCCAGGTCTATTTGATAAATCCTTCTCTGAGACATACCCCATTTTTCTGCACAATAATTACAATACAAAATAAAATTCCAGACACTCACACCTTTTCAACACACTCCTTCCTTTCAGGCTCCAAGGTCAATGGAGTCGCTCCCACACAATGGCCAATTGTATCACCGATTCATACCTATCACACAATTGTTCCTTTCCAACCATTACTCAATCACCCACTCAATCGCTCCTATTCAATTATTCAAATCAACCGCTCATATTCAATCGCTCTCCCAACTTTCTTATCAGTTAGATCACAATCACTTCATTCAACTCTAAACTTTCAAAAAAAGGATCTCCAGTTTCTCAACCCAAGACTCCGACTCTCAATCACAGTCTCTTCCAAGCAGCAATCTCTCCCACTCAAACTACTTTAAGTTCGCCCAGACAAACAAATCCGAACCACGCCAATAAAACTATAATCAAAAAAGAAAGTATTCCCCCGATTACAAGTAACCACAGACACACCCCAATATAAACTACAAACATCCGTTAAATCACACTCTAATAAATCCTCCTCGTGGCACAACTGGTCAACGGAATGACTCCTCCCCCGACACAGCAATTGAAAGAGTACAAATCCTGATCGAACTACCACGACTCAGATTCTAACAATACCACGATCTAAACAATCTTTAATTTAAAACACACTTTTACTTCAATATCTAACACCTAAAAATCTTTAAGCACTCACACAAGCAGCAATACAAATAGTGGTCCGCGAACTTAAACACACTCTAAATCTTAACTTCCTAAATTTAAAAACACTCAAAATGTATTTACATACACAAATTATTTACACAATTCGGATCCAATAACAGTACAAAAAGACGATGCTAGATTTTTACAATTTACAATACGATTTAACACGCTGGCGCACAGTTTACAAACACTCGATCTCAATGCCGCTTCACGCTGTTATCAATCAGTGAATCTCTCCCTCTGATACCGAAGATTTTCCCCTTCCAGTGTATTCTTTGCTGAGGGGTACTACTCCTTAAATGACTACTTTTCCTCCTGAATGTTACTATCCTCACGCTAAAACGATAAGGAGACCTCTATCCCTCCTCTCTAAGTTCTACAGAATTAGGGGTACCCTTTGCATTCGTGTTACTTTTTCACCAAGTAAATCAAGTTCCCATCTCTCAGTTACACTTGGCTATCAGGTACAAATCAACAATCGATCACAGGGTTACTATTCACTGTTGATCAGCCGCTATTCGGAATTGATCACGAACATGCACAAACTCCGAAGTTCTATCTACACAGAATTTGAAATTGGGTATAACTTCAATGTGAAATTCTGTATTTGGAAATTTGATTCAACAAATCTAGACTTGTTCTTGGACCCCTAGTTTTGGTGCGTACCACTCCACATACACAGGCTCTCTAATTCAAACTAAATTGCCCAATGAAATCTCGAATGGACTAGAGTATTCCCAGCCAATCTATACTCTAGCCACCGAGCCCTTTGCCTTTACGAGGTTCCTCGTCCGTCACTCCAGGGAAGGGCTCAGACATCTTCCTTCCTGTTTTTGCTACCAAAAATGGATAACCTCACATTCATCCACATTAAACTGCATCTGCCATGCATCTGCCACTCATCCAACCTGTCCAAGTCACCCTACATTCACATAGCATCCTCCTCCTCCTTGTGGGCTTGGACATTGTGACCAAATGTGCTTTTCTCTGCTAAATTACTCACCATGATTCTATGACTGATGGCCTATACATTATTCTCATAAGCAAATAAATGTAATGAACATTTTTTATTCTTTCTACAACAGACTCCTTCTGAATATTTCACCAGTAGCCTAATGAATGATACTTGCAAGTCATGTTTTTGTATTGTATAAAAATATGTTCTTAACTGACCTATCATTATAGGGGGCCGTGGTGAGTTTATCTTTGGATTATGTATGGCATTAATTTCCTTATTTAAAGAAATAAAAGAGTGGAATGCAGTCCTCCATAGATTTACTGGAAATTATTTATTGTATGAATGGGTTTGACTTGTGAAGAAAACATGGACATCTAGACTTATTTCTGCTTTCATTTGGAGGAGTGAGAGCAGAATTGAACGTATATGGTCTTGAATGGTCCTGACATGGTCAATATAGAAAGGATATATCCACCTCTAGAACAATTGAGGTCCAAGTGATTACTTTAAAAAATATTAACAAACGCTCATTTTAAACAGCGATGAGGTGATTTTATTTTCTCTCTCAGCTGGCTGTGAAGATTTGGAATTTCCTTCTACGAAGAGAATTGAAACATCCATCTCCCGGCCCGACCCATCGACCCCGCTCACTGCCCACTGACTTTGCAGGTCCTTATCTGCACCGCAGTCACTGTCTCTGCCGATCTTCACCTCCCCCCGGTTGCCAGCAGGCCAGGGTCATGTTTCAACTGAGTCCAGGTCCAATTTCAGGCTGGAGGTATAGTTTACTTTAGAGATATAGCGCAGAAACAGGCCCTTCAGCCCACTGAGTATTCGTCGACTAGAAACCCCACACCCTAGCGCTTTCCTACACACACTAGGGACAATTTGTCACAATTATACCGAGCCAATTAAACCTACAAACCTGTAAATCTTTGGAGTGTGGGAGGAAGTTGAAGACCTCGGAGAAAATCCTCTGTCAAGGGGAGAACGTACAAACTCCATACAGACAGCACCTGTAGTCATGATCAAACCTGGGTCTGGTGCTATAGGCAGTAGCTCTACTGCTGCGCCACCGTGCTGCCCTCATCTCCCGTCTAAAGGGGTTTAATTATCATATTACTGAAACAGAACAATTAAATGCTTACCTGCAGCAGCACAACAGGCTCATAAGTACAAATATAACGATAATGCGATAAACAATAAAGTAAGTTCAATAAATATAAAAACCCAATACAGTACAAATCAAAACAAGAGCCCAAAGTCTCTCGTGCAAACTGGACAGTTCATAGTTCATAGTTGATTTTGGCATTTCTAATGTTCTCTAGATCCTAGTTTCAGTGTGGCCTAGTTTCCTTGTCCTATATGCAAAATATATATTTATGCATCAACTTTGTGTAGAACTAAAATTATCCAATGACATGGAAATAGCTTTCCAATCCTGGAACTCTTGTTAATGCCTTCATTTACTCATACAAAGCAAGTGGCAGATTGTGTGAAACGGAAAAATGGTCATTAGAATTTTACTTCAGCGTGATTTGGTGAATTCAAAGAAGATATCAAGGCTTAAATTCATTACCGATTTTTATTCAGGAGTTTATTGTGTCAACAGACAAAATCCATGATCTTCACAATCCTACTTATTCCCTTTTTGCAATCTTATTGTATCTCCATTTATGATTGATGTTGGAGATTTTCTCAATTGCCAGTGAGCTGCAGTTACGCCATCCTCCACAATACATTAGCTAGAAATGTTATTTCTTTACTTAGATCCTTACAGCCTTAAGATCAAAATACACTGCACCATTGTTTTATGCTTCAAATCATATTTTGTCAAACCCTCAAAACTTTGAAATTATTATTTTCCCCCTGAGTCTCTCAAGTCATTTGCAATTTTCACAACTCTAAAATCAAAACTTCACATAACTTTCCAAATATGCTCTATTATCTTCCACCTTTTTCAGCTTTGACAGTTCCAGAGCTATTGACTTTTTACTCCTTCGATAAAATATGGTACAGTATTAGCTAATGCCCTTGAAGTCTGATAATGAATTTTGTCCTTGGACCATCCACTGAATAAAAATTCTTAATAAATTTGATCCTTGATATGTTCTTTGAATTCACCAAGTCACGCTGAAGCAAAATTCTAATGACTGCATTTTTCTGTTTCACACAATCTGCCACTTGCTTTGTATGAGTATTGCCACTGAAATTAGATATATCCTGGATCTAGTTCATCACTAGAAAATAAATCTAGTCGAGATCCTGTTTTCACCACATCATGCATTTTTGGAATGAACTCATAAGACATGCAGGATTGATTCTTGTAGTGTGCGGTCATAGTAATGAGGTTTCCTGCAGCAAAAGTTCTGATCTTGCAATGGATTTCAACACGGAAAGACTAAGTTTAAAAGGAAAGTTCTAACGTGAGGAAGTTGTGCATAATACAAGCCATGTCATTCCTACAGTGCACTTTTGGAACTGTTCTGCTATCACCAGTCTAGTAGCCAGGGTCAGGAATTACTTGATGGGGAATTGATATAGAACAAGAATTAATGCCAGCATTTTCCAGCCATGAGCATTTTGAATGGGGTGAGGTGGGTTTGAGGAGGCCCTGGAGGCCTATTCCTGATGCCAGTCTCGACCTGAAATGTAGACATCCCTTTGCCACAACAGATGTTATTTGACCTGCTGAATTCTCCCAGCAGTTAGTTTTGTTTTTGCTCCAGATTCCAGCATCTGCTGTCTTTCCAGCCTACTCCTGCATCAAGTAGTTCCTGAGCCTGGCTACCAGACAGCAAATGAATGGTGAACTGTGCTTTTATGGTCAAATGTACGAAGTGCAAATGAACAGTGAAATTATTTTCTTACAAACAGTCCAGTAGAGTATTGGCCATACCTAAGCACATTCCAGATTAGCAAATTGTATAGCAATAGTCTACTGATGCTGCATTCCAGAGGTGCCATGTTTTGGCACCATTTTGCTCTTATGCTGAGAGAATGGAGTGGCTAGGCTTGTATACTCTGGAGTTTGGAAGGATGAGAGGGGATCTTATTGAAACATATAAGATTATTTAGGGTTTGGACACGCTAGAGGCAGGAAACATGTTCCCAATGTTGGGGGAGTCCAGAACCAGGGGCCACAGTTTAAGAATAAGGGGTAACCCATTTAGAACGGAGATGAGGAAACAATTTTTCTAAGAGTGAGTTGTGAGTCTGTGCAATTCTCTACCTCTGAGGGCGGTGGAGGCCGGTTCTCTGGATACTTTCAAGAGAGAGCTAGATAGGGCTCTTAAAAATAGCGGAGTCAGGGGATATGGGGAGAAGGCAGGAACGGGGTACTGATTGGGGATGATCAGCCATGATCACATTGAATGCGGTGATGGCTCGAAGGGCCAAATGGCCTACTGCACCTATTGTCTATGTCTATAGTCAAAGTCCAGTCCATGCTCAATGTGCAATGAGTGATGCCTTGTGTACAGTTTTGGTCTCCTAATTTGAGGAAGGACATTCTTGTGATAGAGGCAGTGCAGCGTAGGTTCACGAGATTTATCCCTGGGATGGCGGACTGTCATATGAGGAAAGATTGAAAAGACTAGGCTTGTATTCACTGGAGTTTAGAAGGATGGGGGGGGGGGGTCTTATAGAAATGTATAAAATTATAAAAGGACTGGACAAGCTAGATGCAGGAAATATGTTCCCAATGTTGGGTGAGTCCAGAACCAGGGGCCACAGTCTTAGAATAAAGGGGAGGTCATTTAAGACTGAGGTGAGAAAAAACATTTTTACCCAGAGTTGTGAATTTATGGAATTCCCTGCCACAGAGGGCAGTGGAGGAAACATCACTGAATGGATTTAAGAGAGAGTTGGATAGAGCTCTGGGGGCTAATGGAGTCAAGGGATATGGGGAGAAAGCAGGCACGGGTTATTGATAGGGGACGATCAGCCATGATCACAATGAATGGCGGTGCTGGCTCGAAGGGCCGAATGGCCTCCTCCTGCCCCTATTTTCTATGTTTCTATGTTTCTATGTTTCTATGCTTGTTCTGGGCAAGCCCCAGGCTGTTGTAGGGCTCCATCATGTTTCCCCAGTAAGTGAGCTCTAGAGTTAACCAAATTATAACCCACTCATCTTCTTTATAATTTTCAAACATCCCGATAACAGAAGCTGTCACCTTCCCTTGGGCGTGCAGGTGCAGGCAGTAGGACTGTTCCAACAGTGCACTGCAGGCATGAAGAAGCCTGTAATTATGCACCCCTTTCTCTCATGAGAACTTTTGTTTATCGATTATATCTCTACCTTCACAGGCACTGCTCGACCCATTGAGTTTTTCCAGAAAGACAATACATGATTACAATCAAGCCATCCTCAGTATACAGACACATGATAGAGGAAATAAAGTTTAGTGCAAGATAAAATCCAATAAAGTCAGAGTGAAGATAGTCTGAGGGTCTCCAGTGAGATAGATGGTAGCTCAGGACCACTCTCTGATTGGTGATAGGATGTTCCAGTTGCTTGATAACATCTGGGAAGAACTATCCCTGAATCTGGAGGTGTGCGCTTTTACACTTCTATACCTCTTGCCTGATGGAAGAGGAAAGGATGAGGCTCATCCTTGATTATGCTACTGGCCTTGCCTCGGCAGTGTGAGGTGCAAATGGAGTCAATGGAATGGAGGGTAGTTTGTGCGATAATCTGGGCTGTGTCCATACTTTTCTGCAATTTTGTGCTGTTTTGGATGCAGCTGTTCTCAAACTGTACCGTGATGCATCTGATAAAATGCTTTGTATGGCGCATCTGTAGAAGTTGCCGAGAGCTTTTGGGGACATGCCAAACATCCTAGTCTTCTAAGGAAATAGTAGCTTTGGTGTGCTTTCTTGCCCATTGTTGTACTATTTCAAATGATGAATTGGGTAGCTGCTTTAGAATGAAAAAAACCCCATCAAGTAATATCGAAGAAACTGCAGATGCTGGAGAATCGAGGGTTTACACAAAATGCTGGAGAAACTCAGCGGGTGCAGCAGCATCTAAGGAGCGAAGGAGATAGGCGACGTTTCGGGTCGAGACCCTTCTTCAGTCTGCTGCACGCGCTGAGTTTCTCCAGCATTTTGTGTAAACCCCATCAAGTAATATCTTGATTTTACTTCGGAGTCACGTGAGTGACTACGTGAAGAAGGCCGTCAGCCCGCATGCGCAACGGCTGACTGGCAGGCGCGCTGCTCCTGCCTGCGGTAAGTTTAAACCTGCAAGGTAAGTTTAAAACTTCTTTCTAGGTTGTGTTTTTTGTTGCAGGAAGCTCCTTATAGAGTTTGCCTGCTGGATTCGGGGTGAAGTCGGATGGGCCGCGGGGAGACCAGTTATGGAGCATGGGGAGATCCCGGTCCGGACCGCAGAAGCACGGGTAGCCGGCGGCCGTCGGGTTCACTTCCCAAGTCGCTGACAAGGAGGTCAGCGACACCCAGGAGGGGAGTGCGAGTGGTGGTTCCCAAGAAAGGGGGTAGACCAAGAGAAAGTTGATGTCGCTACCCAAGTCGCTGACTATGGGGTCAGCAGCTCCCAGACTGCTAAGGTCTCCCCAGAAAAGGGGAAAACTGGCAGTAAGCCGGTCTCGTTACCCCAGTTGCTGACAATGGGGTCAGCAGCTCACAGACCAGCTATGGTTCCCCCAGAAAAGGGGTCAAACCACGAGGAAGCCGGTCAGGCCTTGGGACTCGGGCGAGTCGGGCCAGGAGGGTTTCCCTCCCTCTATGGGTAGCGTCTGCGGACGCCTAAACCCCACATGGAGCACCTGACGGAGAGGTTGCTCCAAAGAGATATGCTCCAAAGAAGAGAGCTATCTGAGCCCGGGTATTATGGAGAACCCGCTGGCAGCGGCACCTGTCTCAGGGCTGCACAATGTCTCCCTCTCTGAGGAGGAGAGCATCCAGGGTCAGGTTCAGTCTGGCCCAGAGCAATATCCTGATATAGGTTTGAAGGGCCATGTCAGCGCAGGTATCCTCAGGGGCCTGCGGCAGCACCTGTCTCAGGGCTGTCTACGAGTCTCCCTCTCTGTGGAGGGGAGTGCGAGGATATACTCGCAAGCGAAGAGGCAGAAAACCCGGAAGGGGCCAGATTTCCCCTCACGCTACAAGTGCCGGCAGTGAACAGAGCTATCAAATGAAACCAGCCGCCAAATCTTCTCATCAGGTAAGACTCATCCAACAGGTATACCTGGATGAGGAAGCAAGCTTCATCGTATCGGCGATGACACCCCCATGTCTCAGCGGCAGTAAGCAGTTCACTGAAGCTGATGGCCGCTTGAAAGCTGGCAGAGGTCTTTCAGGCCAAGGGCCAAGCCGGTCTCAGGAAATATGGAATTCACATACACTACCATTCCTACTCTACAATCAAGGATGGGAATAGAACCCACATTAGGGGCCTTTGGGCTTACAATAAGACCACCGGTAACCATGGAGATAGGTGGGTCTGGTTCTTCCGAAACATGGGGTAAGTGGACCATTTACAAGTTGGTAATATTTACACTTGTTTTTGTACAAATGACAATGATAACATGAGATTCAGATCAGTTATACTAAAATGATAACATGCGATGGGTTATTATTACACAGTATACAAGGGTACCAAGCATGGCTTGGAATTGGGGCCAGAGTTGTCTTTCGAGGCAGGCTCAGTATTACGGCCAAGATTGCCTTCAGAGATAGCTCGAAAATATGGCAAGAATTGTCTTTCGAGGCAGGCTCAGGATTATGGTCAGGATTGCCTTCCACGACAAGCTCGGTAATATGGCCAGAGTTGTCTTTCGAGGCAGGCTCAGAATTATGGCCAGAGCAGTTTTTCAAGGCAGGCCCAATAGTATGGCCAGAGTTGTCTTTCCAGGCATGATCAGTATTATGGCCAGGATTACCTTTTGAGACAGGCTCGGGAATCTGGCCACAGTTGTCATTCAAGGCAGGCACGGAATTATGGCAGGCGTCGCCTGTTCATTGTGAAATATAGAGGATGTCGGTTCATAATTGACTTAACTACCATGTGAAACATAGATTTTTTCAGTATATGGAATTTCGTTACTGTCTAACTAATGATTTCCTTAGGATCTTTATGGCATGCATCGATCTCAAAGATGCATACTATTCAGGTCCTGTTCACAGGGATCACTGGAGACATTTGAAATTGATCTGGATGATATTTCTAACTGTGTTTTTTGCTTAAATCAACTGTTTCAGCTACAATTATGTTTGAGGAATTGAGGTTCCTCAGCCATCAGTCAAATTTAAGTTGATACCAACTAGAAGTTATTGATTATGGGATTTACCTTTAACTATTAATTTATCTGTGACTCCGCCCTGGGGCAACAGATTGGAATCAATCGAAACCTGTAACAACCTTGTTATTGGGCAGTGTTCTATTCACCAAGTGTAATTGGCAATATAGCAGCTGTGTTTCAGCTGTGCAATTGGGCCTTGCTTTATCAGAACTTTCAACGTGCAAGTAGTAACCTCTCAAGTGCCATATAGGTCATTGTTAACAGACCTATGCTATTACCAGCTGAAGCTAACAAAGTCACAATGGTGGTCGAACTATATTCAGCATTACTCCAGTAGTTTCTGGTCAAATAATCTTCAGTTATATTACTAACAGATGCTAGTGCTCAAAGATGGAAAATTATGAATGCCATCTCTAGTAACGAAGGCGGATGGGATTTGCATGAATCAACAATTTCTTCAATTATTGGTATCAACTACCTATAGACACTAGGTGCATACTATGGGTTTAAAGGGTTATTGTGCGAATATGCAAAATCTGCATGCTCAGTTTCCAAGTTGATACACTGTGGTGTGCATATGTTAGTCACAAGGGTGCAATCAAGGTCAAGCATCCTGTCTATTATTTACCCCACATTATTTGGCGTTGGTGTATCATCATGTAAAATCAATGACAACACAGAATGGATGTTGGATCACAAAGTATTTTATGATATTATGGCTCGATGGCACCCAATATCAATATGTTTGCATTACAGGCTCATTCACCAGTTGTAAAAAACATGTGGCATCACAGTGGCGAGAGATTACGTCCTGGGATGTCAGGACTGTCTTTATGAAGAAAGACTGGATAGACTCGGTTTATACTCTCTGGAATTTAGGAGATTGAGAGGGGATCTTATAGAAACTTACAAAATTCTTAAGGGGTTGGACAGGCTAGATGCAGGAAGATTGTTATCCCGATGTTGGGGAAGTCCAGGACAAGGGGTCACAGCTTAAGGATAAGGGGAAATCCTTTAAGACCGAGATGAGAAAGACTTTTTTCACACAGAGAGTGGTGAGTCTCTGGAACTCTCTGCCACAGAGGGTAGTTGAGGCCAGTCATCATTGGCTATATATTTAAAAGAGTGAGTTGGATGTAGTTGGATGTGGCCCTTGTGGCTAAGGGGATCAGAGGGTATGGGAGAAGGCAGGTACGGGATACTGAGTTGGATGATCAGCCATGATCATATTGAATGGCGGTGCAAGGCTCGAAGGGCTGAATGGCCTACTCCTGCACCTAATTTCTATGTTTCTATGTTTCTATGCTACATGGGGGAGGAATGTTCTTTTATGTGGTTTCTCCATTTTGCCTCATCAGTGGGTCTTGCAATAATTAAGCAAGATCCCGCTTCAGGGTTTTCGTACTGTCTGACTGGCCTATGCAGCCATGGGTTCCCGGCAAAATGTTGGGAATAATAATAGAACCTTATATGGGGTTCTAAACTTAAAACTTTGCTGGTTCAGCCTGGGATTCGAGAGAACCAGCCTCTTGCATGATTAATCAATCATTGCGTTACTGAATCTGAGGACCGCTCCTGCGGCTCTCGGGCTGTCAGACCGATCCATGTATGTGCTCACTGCAGAGAGCAGGGATTGCACCAAAAAAACAGTACTTTGCCTCTTCAGGAGATGGGAAACGTTTTCTGTTTAAATGTTATGTTTACATATAAAATGACACGGGACACTGACGTCTTAGAGTTCATTTTCTAATTGGGTCCTTGACAATAAATTAGTTATAGTCCCATTAACTGTGCTCAACGTGCTTCTCATCATAGTTGCTGCAGGGGAGCGGTGCCCGCTCTGTCGTGTCTCACCCTCTGATATCCAGTTATTAAGGATATCAGTTTCTCCCAGACCCAAGTACACGGAAGTATGGGATATTGCCATTGTGTTTTAACATTCACCATGGGGCTCCAGCTATATCTCTATCTTTGGTTCGGTCTCATAGGTTGTTTATTCCCCTGGCACTGCCCTCAGCGCACGGGTCCAGTCATTACATAAATTGCGACTGGACAGGATGGTTACACCTGCTGTATAATATTTCATGTTTACCATACCCTATGCACCTTCGGTTATGTGTGGTCACACATTTACAACATTACATCAAGGTCATCTATAGCCTTAGAGGCTCTGATACTAGCTATGTTTTGGTTTGTTAGTTACAAAAAAAAAACTTCATAAGAAGGTATCAGTTCAGACCATCTCCAGGTGGTTACGGGGGTTTTTGGGCATACAGGAGTAGATACTAATTTTGAATCTCACTCCACCAGGGCTGCTACAACATCAGCAGCAAGGGTTATATCAGTCCTCTGGACCACATCCTGCCGACTGCAGGATGGTCTAACGAACGAGGTTTCCAACATTTTATTTTAACCCATTGCCAGACAGGGGTATTTTTATAGTATTTTATATTATATAGTTTTTTTTTTTTGTTTAGTTTGCCAACTCTATTTTAGATTCTATTTTATAGTTTCCCCTCGGATGAGAGGGGTTACTGTTATTATTATTTGTTCATTTATCGCATCAGCATGTTTTAAATCTATGTCATGTCTGTATGCATTGAATGTTTCCCTTATCTGTGGTCAACTGATGCAGTCGTGCTTGTGTGGACTCGTTTTCCACGGCATGAAATCACAGAGCTTCAAAATCTTCACGGAGTCACTCACGTGACTCCGAAGTAAAAAAGTAAGATTAAACGAGAACCTACCAGTTTGAAGTTTGATCTTTATTTTATGAGTTACGATGAGCGATTACGTGCCCTCCACTCCCAACCCTCGTATCATAAAGATCATCTGGTAGTTCCAGTCATCTCTAATCTTACTATGTTAGTTCAACAACTGTTATCCGTGATTTCACACCACTGCTTTGAAGATTGTCGCGCATGCAGGCTGACGGCCTTCTTCACATAATCGCTCATCGTAACGCCTCATAAATAAAGATCAAACTTCAACTGGTAAGCTCATTTAATCTTACTATTATGATGCAGAGAATGTAACAAAACAGATAGGATAATCAGTTTTCTGTAATTGTATCTTGTACCCTGTGATGTTATTACCTTGGCAGAAGACCAATAGAAAACAAAAATAAGTATCATTGAAATTACCTAAATCTGACACTGCTGAAATGTCTACCTTAACTGAATGATGGACAAAGTATGTGCAATGCAACTTCAAACCCTGGGTCTTTCTCGCCCATTTCTCCAGGGCTTTATAAGAGTGAAGTACTGTGCTTGAGAGTAAAGTCTGTGAAAACTGATAGCAGTGAGGAGTTAATCAATTGGGAACCAAAGAAAACAAGCTGAGGATTTTTACAACATTATCAATGATTCATGTGGCTGGCTGTACTGGAATGCTTTAGTACATTGGAAACCGATTATTTGGACTTTCGCAGCTGAACCTCACTTGAGTGAATGCTAAATTCTGTCAAGGTCCCTTAGTCTATCATTAGGTTTGTTACCACTGTTGAATTAGATGTTACATGGAAACCAACAACCTTGTGATAACTTAAAAATAACTCACAGTTTTAAACAATAGTTCTCTAACAAAAATAAAAATAGGGCTCATTTTGAATAAAATTATAAAACTAAACCCAATAACTAGTTAAATGATAGGAACATTAAGGTCTTTTTTGCCCACATATTTGATTAGACTTGAATGATCTGTTGTCTTTTTGGTGTTCAAAAAACTTCATCGCTGTGTGAGAATTAGTTCAACTATTTATTGCCCAGTATATGAATGAGTCCCTGGGAATCCCTGATTCCCTATTGCATGTCAAGTTGTTAAACAGTAAAGACTCTTGATAATGATAATAGCTGGCATGGGATTTACTTGCAGTTGAGATTTAGTAAAAGAAGAGAGAGGATCCGTGCTTGTTTAGTTTTGAGATGCAGCACGGAAAACAGACCATCGGCCCAGCGATGGTCCGCGCCGACCAATGATCCCCGCACACATAACACTATCCTACACCTATTAGGAGCAATCGACAACTTTACCAAGCCAATCAACCTAAAAACCCGTAAGTCTTCGGAGTGTGGGAGGAAAACCGCCGATCCTGAAGAAAACCCACGCAGGTCAAGAGGGTACTTACAAACTCTGTACAGGCAGCACCCATAGGCAGGAATGAACCCGGGTCTCTGGCGCTGTAAGGCAACAACTCTACCACTGCGCTGCCCTTTTTTTTGAAAAATCGTACGAAAGGAAAAAAAAGCCACAACTCCAATAATTACCTTTTTCTTTTCAAGAACACAAGAAAATAGTAGCAGGGGTAAACCTTCCATCATCTCAGGCCTGCCCTGCCATCAATATGATCATGGGTGTTCTATCCCACACCTTCATAGAAACAAAGGAACTGCAGGTGCTGGTTTACAAAAAAAAAAACACGTCTCTGGGGAACATGGGTGGGTGGCATTTCGGGTCGGGACCCATTCTTCAAACTGATTGTAGTTGCAGGGAGAAATCAGGAAAGCGAGGTGGGGACGACCAAAATGTCACCTGTCCACTTTTCCAGGAGATGACCCACTGGGTTACTCCAGCACTTTGCATCTATTTTTTTTGTATCCCAGTTCCCAATTCCTCTTCAGTGCTAGATCCCCACATCCCTCAAACCCCTATCTTTCACAAGTATATCTGGCTCTAAATACTTTCAATCAACTAAAAAGGGTACAAATTGCAGGAGTAACTCAGCAGGTCAGGTAGCAACTGTGTGAGAACATGGATATGTGATGTTTTGGGTCAAGTCCTGAAATTGGTTTGACTTCAATTAGCTAGCCTCTCCATCTCTCTGGGACGGACAATTCCAGAGATTCACTTCATCTCACAAGATCGTTTCTCATCCATCTAAGCAAAAATAATACAGATTTAACCTGACTCAATCATACTTTGCAATGATATCCAGTAACAGTTAGCATTGCGGCTGAATGAAAGTGTGCATTTTTCTCTGACATCATGGAAAGCCTTCTTGGAAATATGCAGCAAAATTACTGCTGAAAGAGGCAAAATACACAAACCATTACTGCCTTGTTTTATCACCTTATGTCAAACAGTATGTATTGATATGTGTCTCAAATCGCTGTTCACAAATTTCCAGTAGATAACCTGGAAAGGATGTTTCCACTAGTGGGAGAGTGTGTCGGACCAGAGGGTGCAGCATAAAAGGATCAGAATACAAGGACATACCTTTAGAAAGGAGATGAGAAGGAATGTCTTTAGTCAGAGGGGGGTGAATGTTGAATTCATTGCCACGGATGGCGGTGGAAAACAAGTCATTGGGTATTTTTAAAGCAGAGATTGATTAGTTCTTGTTTAGTAAGGGTTTGTTAAAGATTATGGGGAGAAGGCAGGAGACGGGGGTGATAGATCATCCATTATTGATTAGTGGAATAGTCTTGATGGGCTGAATGGCCTAATTCTGCTACTGTACTTATGAATTTATGAATACTGTTATAATCTCTCCAAGTCTAATTTCTGTAGGTTTATGAACTTCTTCCTGGGGGCCTCTGGAAGAAGCATGTTTGAAATGCAGCAATGGACTACTTCACACGAAAAGTTATATTATTCAAATAGGAACTGCAAACAAATAGGAACTGTCAACATAAGAATTGTATCAAGTTCCTTGGGTTCCTGCCCCCTCACAATGGCAAATGAATCTTTTTTCTGAGCAATTTACCATCCCTTTAAAAACTGATTTTAGTTTTCCAATCAACAATTCCTTATCTAATTCAGAATGAAATTGTTAAGGTTTACATATGTAACACTTCTCCATAGCCATTCCGTTAAATCTAAACTGCATTCACAAAGGCCCACCATCACCTTTCAATTAGTAATTAACAATGATGAATAAATGCAGGCTCAGATAGAAATGGCCATGTCATGAGAATGATTACACTTTTTAAAAGCATGAGTAAATTATTACCTGTTCCCAAATGTGCATTAATGATTGGTGAACAATTTATTTAAAAATAATAATCCAGTTCACATAATCCCATGAATTAACACAATGGCTACTGATAAAACATAGAATAAAACTGGTGTAATTAAACCTAACTCCTTTTTGTCTTCGATGTTTCACAATTGGCAAAATTAGATTAATGAGGAGCTTGGGGCATAGACATTAAAAAAAAATGTCAATAAGATAGGCTGATTTCTATGACCTTATGATTGGCCCTGCAAGACATTGCCATTTAGTCAATTCACATTGCTTGTTTGAGCGCAAGTTGTTTTAAATAACCAGGAGATGTCTGCTCACAGTTAGAGGCATAGCAATGCATCTTCCTTGTTATAATAAGCCTCGCGTACCCACAGAGAAATATATTATTTATCAGTTCATTGTCATTTACAGTGATTGTGCGCATCTTTTTGTAATCAATAAAAGGGATTAACAGAAGGATGGATTTTTGTTTTTAAATAATGAAAAAGCAAAGGTGGTGAATGAATACCGAAGCTGTGCTTTGTTTTTTTACTAAGATTCTGAATGGAACCCTTTTATTAATTCAGACCTACTATTCAAATTTGAAGGGAATGGATGTTGAATATTCACAAACTTTAAACAAGATTAAAGATGTGAGGAAACTTTTTATTCACTGTGGTTTTATGCATGAACTGATACTTAGGTAAAACACAAAATTAGTAGTATAGTGTGGTGGATATCTTAGAAACAGATCTTGCAAAATCCTTGAAGAATGGGACACGGTGAGGCCAGTGATAGAGTTGCTGCCTTACAGCGCTTTCAGCGCCAAAGACCCGGGTTCGAAAACCCGACTCCCTCCCCCCCAAGTGCTGTCTGTACGGAGTTTTTACATTCTCCCCATGCCGTGTGAGTTTTCTCTGAGATCCCTCGGTTTCCTCCCTCACTACAAAGACGTACATGTTTGTAGGTTAATTGGCTTTGGTATACTTGGTATTTTGTTAAATTAGTGTGTGTGTAGGCTTGTGTGTTAATGTGTGGTGATAGCTGGTCAGTGCTGACCCAGTGGACCAAGGGCCTGTTTCCGCTCTTGCATCTCTAAACGTGAACTAAAAACAAAATGAAGATGTTATTTTCTAGCAATTTTGTGTATCTCACAACGCTGCAAATTGGAGAAACAGCACCTCATATTCCGCTTGGGGAGTCTGCATCCTCTCGGCAATAGAACATCAAATTTTCTCAATTCAGGTTAACCCTTGGTTGTCATCCTCCCCTTTCTACATCTCCCCAGCCCTAGGCTGCTCCTCCTCCTTTTTCCTTCTTCCCCCTGCCTCCCACACCCCCCATCGGTACTCTGAAGAAGGGTTTTGGCCTGAAAACGTTACCTATCTCCTTCGCTCCTTAGATGCTGCTGCACCCGCTGAGTTTCTCCAGCAATTTTGTGTACCCATGTTATTTTCTACATTGTCTTGTCCAAAAATTGGGGCAGTTTGTGGGTCCTATGGTGCGAAGTTAACCCAATCTTTGAGGATGAAATAATTGGCAACATGGTCAAGGGAAGTTTGGACTAATTCATTGTTGTTAAGGGTTTGTCCCACTTTGGTGAAAGGGCGATTTTTCGGTGACTGCCGATTGTATATCAGTGTCGCTAAAAGATTTTGAACTTTTCAAATTCGACGGCGACAAAAAAAAAAACTGTTGCAACACTTGAAGAAACACCGCACATCAATACGTCATCACGTCGCGTGACCGCCGCATCATGCCACAACACGCCTAATCACACCACAAAATTTTCAGTGACCTGATACATTAGTCACTGATGCCGGCAATCACCGAAAAAAATCGCCAAGTGGGACAGGCCCTTAACAACAATGAACATAGTCCAAACTTCCCTTGAAGGTAGCCTTGTAACATTTATTTTGACCTCCACAAGTTCTTTGGCTTTGATTGAGCAAGGAATAGAAGAATTCTGAATTCCTCAATTCAAGGAATTGAGAATGCGTGGTATAATCTCAAGCAATAGAGAATATGCCTGAGAAGCATATTCATGACACATGTACTTGGTGACTGGGGTGGTGTGTTAAGATATCGTCTTGATATTGGTGGTATTGAGTTTGGACAAATGTATTGGCATTTGCGATTGTCTACCATATTTATTCCTCTTCTAAGTCTATTAGGTCACCTCTCATCCTATGATGATCCAAGGACATATAATACCTCCCAATTGCTTAAATCCTCCAAACCAATACCTGTGAATTTTCTCTGAAGTCTCTTGAGATTGAGGACATAATTCATAGAGTGTGGCAACAAAATGTATACACTACCCCAAAGTGGGATCATTCAGTGTTTTATAAGTTTCAACAGAATATCACAACTTTTACACTGTTTTATGGAATGCAAATGTTGCCATTTCACATGCCTTCAGCAATCTTCTTTGTTATCTCCTCAAAATAAATCTGAATGCTGGAGTGGATAAGCTCTTTTTCTTTATTGTTATTAGAAATATTTTTTTTTGGTCAGGGCATCAGGTAAACTATCGCTTCTTTTATATTTCCAGTCAATTGATTTTTGTGAACCTTTAATCATATTTAATATCAGATTTTATGCTATGAAGAATGTACAGATTTGTACAGATGGATCTGGGGGGGGGGGGGGTCCAAGTCCAGAGCTTCCTGATAGTGTCAACACAAGTAGATACAGTGGTAAAAGAAGGCACCTGGTATGCTTGCTTTCAAGGTCAGGGCATTGAGTATGAGTGTCAGGAAATCATAATGCAGCTTTATAGGACTTTGATTTATGCTGCATTTTGAGTATTGTTTGAAGTTCAGTTTGGCCATTACAGGAAGAAATTGGAGCTTTGGAGAGAGTGCAGAGGAGGATTAACATAATTGCAAAAAGGTGAGGTTGGACAGACTCGAATTGTAGACAATAGACAATAGGTGCAGGGTGTAGGCCATTCGGCCCTTCGAAGCCAGCACTGCCATTCACTGTGATCATGGCTGAAACATCCACAATCAGTACCCCGTTCCTGCTTCTCCCATATCCCCCGACTCACTATCATTAAGAGTGCTATCTAACTCTCTCTTGAATGCATCTAGATAAATTGGCCTCCACTGCCTTCTAAGGCAGAGAATTCCACAGAGTCACAGCCCTCTGTGTGAAAAGGTTTTTCCTATCTCCGTTCTAAATGACTTACCCTTTTATTCTTAAACTGTGGCCCTGGTTCTGGACTCCCCCAACATCGGGAAACATGTTTCCTGCCTCTAACGAGTCCAATCCCTCAATAATCTTTATATGTTTCAATAAGATCCCCTCGCATTCTTCTAAATTCCAGAGTATACAATGCCCAGTCACTCCATTCTATCAACTTTTATGACACTCCCGCCATCCCGGATTAATCTTGTAAACTCCCGCATAGCAAGAATGTCCTTCCTCAAATTTGGAGACCTAACTGCACACAATACCAGTGTGGTCTCACAAGGGCCCTGTAAAACTGGCAGAAGGACCTCTTTGCTCCTTAACTCTAACTCCACTTGTTATGAAGGCCATTCGCTTTCGCTTTCTTCACTGTCTGCTGTACCTGCATGCTTACTTTCGTGACTGTATGAACAAGGACCCCAGATCTTGTTGTACTTCCCTTTTCCCAACTTGGCACCATTCAGATAATAATCTGCCTTCCTGTTTTTGCCCACCGAAGTGGATAATCTCACATTTATCCACTTTTATTATTAAACTGCATCTGCATGTATCTGCCCACTCACCCAACCTATCCAGGTCAACCCTGCATCCTCATAGCATCCTCCTCCACAGTTCACACTTGCCACCCAGCTTTGTGTCATCTGCAAATTTGCTAATGTTAATTTTTAATCATCTATATCATTAATTGTTTTCTTTGGAGTGCCAGATGGTGAATGGAGACTTTATATAAGTATACAAAATTATGAGAGGCATAGATAGGGTAGATAGTCAGATAACCTTTTTCCCAAAATAGAAATATCAAATATTTAGAGGGCACAGCTTTAAGGTGAGAGGGGCAATGTTTAAAGCAGATATAGGTGGTAAGTTTTTTCAGAGACTGGTGTGTGCTTGCCGGTATCGAATGTACTGCAGGGGTGATAATGGAGACAGACATAAAAGTAGTGTTTATGAGTCATTTTGAGATCAGGTAGGGATATGGAGGTAATGGAGGAATATGGATTATGTGCAGGCAGGTATATATTGTCTTGGCATGATGCTTGTCTCAGACATTGTGTCAAAAAGGCCTATTCTGGTGCTGTAATGTTATGTTTTATGTTCTTACGTTCGAGATGCATGTGGCAGATTCAGACAGTTAAATCTGGAAATAATGTAGGCATAGATTTCAGAAGCAGTATTATATCAAAAAAGAATAGAATCAATTATTTTGTTCAAAGAGTGGTGAGAATATGGATCTGATACAACCAGAGTCAGTACAAATAGTAGATTTCCATTGAATAGAAAACTGGAATAGTACATGAGGAGAGACATAATTGAAGGTTACACTAAAGGGCCTGTCCCACTTGGTGATTTTTTGGCGACTGCTGGCGTCATATTCAGTGTCGCCAAAAGATTTGCTGATTCAATAATTCTTTGACAAAGAATTTATTTGACCAGGGGTGGCCATCATGCTGTCCAGTTCGCAGTTTTTATAACGTCTGGACTCGTTGGGCTGTAGTTCAGTGCCATCAGCATCACCACCTTGAGGGTGAGCTGTTTCAGGAGTATAGCTCATTCTTGGAGCCAGCTCCTTAGTAGGGTCAAGCACGATCCCCACATCCACGTTACTGTATATCTGGGTCACGGATGGTTGGTGTTGAACACTCCCCTTATTTAGTTTAGAACACCCAAGTGGTTGGAACTGATACCTATATCCAGGTATGAGGACAGCGCACTCCTGGCGCTGTTGATGGCACTTAGTGAGCCAGCTTCGAATGGAGGCAGCTAGAAAACTCCAGGGAATCAGTCATCGTGGTCGAGTTGGAAGACTTGTGGTCCGGCCCCCCCCCCCCCCCCCCCCCCCCCCCCCCAGGGCACAGAATGCTCCCACTTTTGATTTGGGTGAGGTACTGTTTCTCGGTTGATTTCGGCCACGAATGCGAAAGCGATAAGGTCTATTGTAGTGAAGAGATGCCTGCTCGGATGAGAGGTTTCTTTTCTGAACCTCAGGCCAACAAGTTTAAATGACCATGGCAAGGATGACTAAACCCGTAATGGGGTGGTATTCAATTTGGGGTGTTTCCCAATCGCCATCCATGGTTGGTTTTAAAATTGTAACGGCATCGGGTACCTGGTTGGTGTAGGCAGTCGGGAATGATTAATATGCAGTTGCTGAGTCTTAATTTAATTTTCTGCAATACCGAGATGAGGCCAAAATGGTGGGGAAAAAACGTAAGCAAAACCATTTCTCCCAATGGCTAGAGAACGCATCATTGCTATTGCCCCAAGGTCTGGTTCCCACGACACTTACGTGGTATCTGCCCACCCCCCCCCCCCCCGATGGTTCGCCTGGAGTGCAAATAGGTAATATCTGGTGTCCCAAAGTGAGCTATCATTCTCCAACATTTCGGGGGTTCAACATCCACTCGATGGTGTCCTTGAAGACTCGTGACCTGGTGTCCGCCCTGTATTTAACTTCAAGGCAAATAGGTAGCATTATCCTAATATTTCTTTTCCAATACACCAGTGCCAAATTGAGTAGCAATTAATCACAAGATAGCGACCTGATTACACCCATTTGATGATGTAGCCACCACTGAGTATTATCTATTGAAGGCGGGACATGTAAATCCCGTGAATTAGTACTGTAAGCCTGCAGTCCATGAAATGCCCCAGCATTTCTATATAGTTATCCCATGTGACTCCAGAAGGTAGACTCATGAGGAGTTCATCTGCCACCACAAATGGAATCGTAATCAGTTGCTCCCCAGCCTTTGCGCTTGCGTCAGTTTGTAGCACAACATCAGGGTTGCTCATATGATGGGTCTATGTATCTCTTTATTCTTGTCACCCACCATTGAAGCTCGTTTTCTAGCTTCCGGTGGATTAACCAAATTGGCCGATCAAAGCGCCACATTGTTTTTAATGCGGGTGAATTTTTGATCTTTGTAAATTTCGGTAGTGTAGCGGTCCGAATCGTGCAGCTGGGAATGTAGTACCAATTTGCATTATAACTTTTCTGTTTTTGCCGTATGGTCGGTACCCCCCTGGCGCAAGCAAGATTGTGGCACTCTTCTATTATGCAGTAGCTATATTAGTTGGGGGAAGGTATCTTCATAAATTGATGGTCTAGGGTGAACCCCCAAATAATCCATAACCCATACGCGTGCAGTTTTGATTTGTCTGGATGGTTAAAACAACAGTTTCGAACAGAGCCTTGGTTGCGGCCACTCTTGAATTGCAATTGGATGGGTCTGGACCCTATAAGGATATCATCCCAAATATGCCATTACTATATACTTTTGTTTGTCGGGAAGAGCCTATATAGGTTTTACCATTTTGGGGTAACAGCCTAGGGCTGTGGTGTTTCCATTGTGCAATGCCTTGTACTCCAATTATTGACCCTGTTCCTGACAAAACTGCAGAAATTTCTGTGAGCCTCAGCGATGGGGCACGTATAGTATGCATCTTTTTCCCCAAATCGATGCCATGCATAAAGTTACCCTGTGTAAAGCATCTGCTAGCCTTGTTTCAAAAGTATCCATTTTTGAAATGGGTATATTGCTACAAAAGTGTTCAACCTCAGTTAAAGTCTATTTATAAATCCGAAATCCCATCTTTTTTTAATTCTGGGGATGATGTTGGCACAAACACAATAGGTTCATGCTGGTTTTGCCAATTACCCCTTTTGTGGTAGCGTATAATTTAGCATTCCTGCCTCCACCTCTTTTTGGGAATAGAGTAAAATTCCCTTGAGGCGAATTTTGCAGAGTAGGGGGATTTATACCTCCAATAAATTCTATAACATACCCTTGAACACTTTGTATAAAATAAACTCATCTGTTGGTGACAGTTTTCCATAGGTCCAAGAATGCCCGCAAATCGCCCACCTATTCGTGCAGGAGGGGATGCTACGGCGTGGGAGGAACAGACCCCCTTTTACCTTTCCCATGGTTAACGGGGTTTCGTACGTACGGTGGTTGGGGTGGACGTGTGGAGGTTGACGGGGCGGCGGCAGCATTTTCCATGCAGGTTGCTGTTGGCCTTGCCCTAAAAAAGGTCGTTGTGTTGTTGAAATGGACGGTAGATAGATCTTTGTGCCTGTCCGGCAGCCGTGGTTTCCAAGTTGTTATTAGGCTGTTGCCGGTAGATATGGGTGAGTTGGCCGTACGGAGAGGTTTCATGAGGCCAGCTGTTTTGGCCTCCTCGTCAGTTCCTTCACTGTTTTGGACAGGTTCCGGAATAAAATGGATGCGGGGTGGAGCGGTTGATGGTCGGCACAACCCGCGGAATTTGGGTAGAGTGTGGGTTTATGGAATTCTTACGCAGGCAGTTTCATCTCAAATTACGGGGCGTTGCATTAGGAGTTGCCAGTGCATCTTGCTGTTCTCTGGAACATTATCCCGTCCAGGGTCCTAGCAATCGCCGTTTTATGCCGTGGAGAGAACATTTAAGATCGTGGAGGCAGACATCCTGCATCCTGGTGGCCGTACTCAAGGGTCCCAGATCTGGGCATTAAACCAAGGGCCACACTGAGGTTGATGCAAGTTTTCGGGCGGTTTTATTTTCTCCAAGGTATCATTGAGAACTGACTCTGAAGTTGGTGAATAGTCAGGTAATCAATGGTGCCCGCAATTTGTGGTGCAGAGGGTCACCTGTCTGGGTGGTTAGCGGCAAACTTACTCACCACATCCAGCATATCCTCCTCTTGCTCTGGCTTCAGTGGTTACTGGCTGTTCGGGTGTCTTCAAAAAACAGCAGCGGGCATCACTCACGATTCTGGTGGCAGACGATGAGATGCTGGTGGGGTCCTCGCAGGCTAGTGGTATGCCCGCGAGTCCCGCTCTTCTCGTTTCCCGGTCCGCTGGAAGGAGTTGCTCACTAAGAGCTCAACCGATCAATTCGACCGTCCCTGCTATTGCAGCAGACGAGCCCCGACTTCCCCAGGCCCTGCGAACTCACTGGGGCTCCACCATCGGATCAACCCCCTTAGGGGTGCTGTCTAGGGGCCAATGGCAGGGTGTGTGACCTACAGCTCATGTTGATCTTTCGTACTCCGCACGGGTACTCTCCGATATAGTCTGCTCTTCTCCCAGATGTGGCGGCCGCCCAACCTGTCTGATATGAAGGCAGGTGAGTTGAATTGGCGCGGCCCCCGGATCCTGGGCTCCCCGGAGTACGTGCAGGCTTACGTCCACGCTTGGCCATCTTTTGGCGTGGAGGCGCATGGTCGTCCGCTCCCAGAGAAACTGAGCTGACTACGGGACCGCCTACTGCTGCCACCTCCGCCCTTGACCGCAGCTGACAGGGGTGTTTTGTCAGCGGTTTATCTGCTCCTTCAGTCGTACTCGACGCAGCAGTAGGTATTGCCTCCCAGATGCACTACGGCAGACCAGCTGGCAGTGGTTAACATGTTGCACATTTGCAGGGCTCCCCTGTCGTGCAGTGTCCCCCAGCGCAGGCCCCCCTCGGGTCTTCTGGAGATCGGGGAGAGGTTGCTGTGGAAAGCTGAAGACCCCTAGCCACGTCCTGTTTTCACCCTCTTTTCTTGGGGGAAGGGGGCTCAGAAGTCTGGATCCGTATCCTGCTCGGAGCGGTTTAAAACCATTTCGGTGAAGTCGGCCCCTCTAATCCCCCCCCAGCGGGAGGGAGCGCCCGCTTCCGAAATTCCTGCCCCACACGCCTCGAAGCTGCCGGTGTTGCTGGCCAGCTCCGGGGACAAGGGCCGTTGCTGGTCGAAGCTCGACACCTCGACAGCCGTTCGCCTTCCTTTTGCCCTTGTCCATCCTGTGGAGTAAAGGTAAGACTTTACCTGCGGCCTTATGAAGGGAGCCCGTGGAGAGAGCGCACTCCCCCCCCCCAGCCTGCCGATGCAAATAGCGCGCGACGATATGCGAGCATGTATGCTGGCGGGGTCTTCACGAATTCACTCACGTACTCGAAGTAAAATAAAGGATCTATGCATATAACGTTTTAGGGGTCCAGTGCTTGCTCGGTGTTGACGGAAGTGGACTAAGGGGGGTAAGCTTTAGGAGAATAATTACTTTGGGGCTCGTTCGGGATCTCAACGGCCCCGACACAAGTTTGCAATCCTCGAGGGTGTTGAGCTTGTACCAGATCGCAAGGGGAGAATCGGCGCCTTTGGTGGCGGTTGTCAATCGGGTATCCCCACTTCGTTAGTTGGATCAGGATCGATAATTCGTTAAACAAGTATAATATGCACAGAGGCCTACTTGCCTTTTGGGGTTTTGAGCCCTCTTTTTTATTTTGTGGGGTTTGAGGCCCTCTCCTTGGGTGTGTCCCTCTAAACTATCATCAGCCATGCAAAAACAACCGGTTAGGTAACCAGTGTTGGCCTGACATCAAAGGCACATCTGGTGTGTTCGAGGCCGTGCCCAGACTTGGATATCCCCAAAAATTTGGCTGGATATTTGATAACAGGATTGGGTCGAAACAGTACTTAGAGGCAAAGTACTGTGTCGTGCTGGGGGTGCCAATGGAGAGGCACTTAAAGATAGGCATCCAACTGCCAGCGTTGAAGCGGGAGGGCACTACGCGCTGACACCCGGTAACCAAATATGTGGAAAGGAAGAAAGCATTGTATTTACTGGTATTGCCTTTGATTTAAATTTTGAATGTTTAGATATACTGTTGTCATGTTGGTTGGAATCGACTGGTTAGAAATTTGTTTGATTGAAACTGTTGTTTAATGGATAGTCCGTTTCGTGGACTGTTTAACCAGAGGTTCGTTATCCTTCTGATTGTTGTGCTTTTTTTTTGGGGGAGGGATCATTCTGGTTGGTTGAAACACCATGAGGGGGGAGGAAATGTTTCCAGTCATTTCCTGGCGAGGATGCGAACTTTTTTAAATTTCTAGAGTCGCGTCCTCGCCCCCCCCATCTCGCTGGCCACCAGCTGGATGGGAGCGCCTTTCCTTACCGTAGACCGGGGACGGACCCAGAGCTACTGCAGCTGGCGGCGCTGCGCTGGATTCACCGTGGTGTGGGATCGCCTTCGGGATCGCCATTTGAAGTGCTCCGGAGTGTTGGACCCACGCTGCTCAACATCACGGGGCTGTACTCAAGGAGTCCATGCGGGCGGCTCTGACCGACATCGCGGGTCCCGGGGCCCTTTGCGATGCCGCCCAGCTTTGATTCTACTGTCCGGCGCGCTCGGGGACGTGGTGAGCTGAAGACTCTGGTGGGGGAAGTGGCGATTGTGGAGGTCCAAGCCGCTGAGGTTGGCCTCCCATTCCGAAGTCGAAAATGCAAACATCCCGGGGAGCAGGCCTCCCCTGAGTGGCGGGCTGCCAGTAGCGCGGCAAACTGCGAGAGCTCTGGAGGCCCGACTGGGTAAATATCAGAGGAAGGTGGACTGACGTTGTGCTTCCCACACAGTGGGAAACTTTTGATTCTGCTGTGTGGGATGTTTTAATGTTGAACATCTACCGTGTGTTTGTTCTTTATTTTATTGTATGGCTGTATTGGTGAATAGTGATCACACTTCACTGTGCCACTGGCAATGTGGACAAATAAATGTATCTTGAGGAGGGATGAAAATATACTGTGATTTGCTTTTGCTTTGGGACCTGTACAGTTAATGAATGCAATATTAGGAAAAATGCTTGTAGTTTTATATGGGAGGTAAGTTTTGTATGATTCATAATAAGTAGTATTTATTT